>VZRF01007244.1:44443-85523 GCA_013396875.1 Vireo altiloquus
CACACACACACACACACACACACACACACACATCTGGCCACTCCTGCCTGCCCTGCCCACATCACCCTGCACAGCTGCCCTCCCCTCCCCATGCTGAGCAGCACCTGGGGAACAGCTCTGAAAGCAGAGAGCAGCCTCAGGTTTCTCCCTCGGGTTTCCCCCGACAATTCCCCATCCTTGGGGCAGGGGTAACAAATCAAAGCTGTGCACTGAAATCAGACTGGTGAAGGGATGAGTGGAGCTTTATTCTGTCTCTGAACATCCCTCGCTCGGCTGCCTCTGCAGCTGACACCTCCAACCTACCTTTGCACTTGTCCTGCTCCTCCTGCAAGGACACCACCAGGATGGGCTGGGAGGGAGAAGCTACTGGAGGGATGGTGGCTTCGGCTTCCAGCCTGGTCACCTGTGCTCTGTCAGGATCTGTAAGGCAAGGGAGGATCAGGGCCAGCACCACCCCAGCTGGCAGCCCACGGCACGGGGTGATCCCAAACTCATCCCACTCCCCCACGGTTTGGAGGAGGAAGCATCCTGGATACAGATCAGAGAACCTGGCTGGCAGTAACTCCTGTAAAGTACTGCAATACCTGATAAACTAGAAAGTGCTAATTTTATTTTTAAAACATTTGCTATATTTTAAATACAGTGGCTGTCTTTCATTTGGTATTTGATGGAAAAAAAATCCCAAACCCAAAACAAGCCTTTGACCTTATTCTGTCCATCCTATTTCAAAAGAGACAAACAACAAACACATCACTCTTACAAGCACAGGATACTTTGGAATGACTTTTGTACAGCCAAGTGGAAAACATGACAGCTGCTGCCTGCCACTAATATTTTCAACAGAGAGTAATGTTAAAGGTATCAGAAAAAAAGAGCTCTGTTACATCAATAAGAGTAACCCAGTTTATCAGCATCATCAAAACAGAGTCCATAAAGCTGAACTCTCCCTCAAGAGGGATTTGTCCTGTTCCCACTGAGTTCAAGTGTCACCCGGAGCAAAGTGTGAGCCCCCAAACAGTGACAGCCTTAAGTGACTCGGGGTGATTGCAGTGCAGGTTTGGGGCATGGGAAGAGTGATTTCCTTAAACAAATGAGGTCAGCACAGACACACAACAGGCTGTGGCACAAACAAAAGTCACCTGCTTGTGGCAAAGCCTGAGCGATTTCCCCAGGAATGCCTGAGATGTGCACAGACAGAGGAGAAGGAGAACTGGAAGGCTCCTGTGCCACGTGTGGTTCAGCCAAGCAAAGCCACTGAGGATCCCAAGCACCTCCCTGACCCTCCCTCACCCTGGCACAGCAATGACAGCAGCAGCCACCCTGCCCTGGCCCTGCCGTGCCCCTCTGAGCTCCCACGTGTGAACCCTGCCCTCCTCACGAGCCCATTCCCCATCCAAGCTCTGCAAAGCCCTCTGCACCTCTGGGCACAGCCCCACAGCCCTGCAGGAACAGGACTGCCCAGAGAATGAGATGTTCCACCCCAACTCCAGCCGAGGCAGTGCTGGGAGAAGCAAAGCAAAGCAAAACCACAAATATGTTCCAGGTGAGTGATCAGGCCAAATTCTGCAGTGCTAAAATAAGAACTTTTCTTTGCCTCTTTTGGATTGGGTTCTGTTTCCAGAATTTTAATATAAACAGAGCAGAGAGCTGCCACAGGAAGAGTCAAATGCATTACTGAGGTAAATGCTGTAACTCCACGTTGAGAAGGATGAGGTACACTCATCGTTTGGCTTGGGCAGAGTATCAGAAGCCTAAGGAATTCTGTCATTGGATGGAAACACTGGTTTTGCTCGTTTAATAACAGAAAGCACTTGTAACTAATATGAGGTCTCAACTTTCTGCGTTATCTGATTTGAAATCTTGCCATTGGAGAACTCCACACATCAAAACAATTACAACACAA
The DNA here is from genome assembly GCA_013396875.1 of Vireo altiloquus. NCBI lineage: Eukaryota > Metazoa > Chordata > Aves > Passeriformes > Vireonidae > Vireo > Vireo altiloquus. The sequence goes on from VZRF01007244.1 coordinate 46,347, forward strand.
TGGACTTTCTTTTCCAGACTTCCACCACACTAGATAAACTTAGAGTTCCTTATCACTGAAGGATGTTAATGATTTTAGATAAAAATCAAAGCTCAGGAAGCAATTCTGTCTGTCTGAACTGAGTTAAGTTTATCTAAAGAAAACCTAACTGTGAAATACAAAATTACTCTGAGAAGAAAAGGTATTTCTGCAAAAATCTTTACAAGTCCTCTTCTGAAAAGTGCAAACACTTTTGATTTGAACGTATCAAACATCACTCTTATCTCATGCCACCAAACACAAAAATAAGGCGTAATTAAGTTTCCCAAATTATCATTTTTCTTTACATTTTACATTTTCTACAAAACATGTCCACACATCGACACCTATAAAAAAAACCTTAGAGAAACTGCAGAGAAACTGAAGGAAGGCTTGGTAGATGAGTGCAGGAGAGAATTTGTGTCCCTGTTCTCACCTGGAGAGCAGCTGGTGCCATCGTCCTGCAGAGTGAACTCGGGGAAACACGAGCACTTGTAGGAGCCCACGGTGTTGATGCACAGGTGCTGGCAGAGCTCTCCCCCGTAGAGCAGGCACTCGTCCAGGTCATCCCCGGGCAGGTTATTGGACAGCTCTGCCTCACTGCTGATGGACAGGGCTTCGTGGTGATCCTCCCTCTCTGAAACTACAACAGAACACCTCTGACAGCTGTCCTGGCACCAAGACTGGGCAGAGTGGGGTGTGCCCTGTGGCACTGTGGTCACACAGAGGCCAGCAGAAGTCAGATCTGCCCAAAAGAGTGACTGCAAGGGTAAGAACAAAGGAAACCATCCTGGAGATAACAAAACTGTGCTGGAGGAGCAGCTCCTCCTTCCCTACGGCTGGAGGGACAGATACTGTACAGAGCTCCTGAGAAAGTCACGGGGAGGCCACAAGCTTACCTGTGACAACCCCATTCCCACTGACGTTTGAACTGTGCTGAAGCCCCATCTGAAACTGACCCCACACTGAAATTCAAATTTCAAGAGAAAATGTTATCTAGCTGCTTTGGAAAGTCTTTCCAACACCACGATTAGTTGGCTCCTTTATCAGCATCACCAGCAGCCTGGGAGCCACTGAGCAGTGACAGGGCTGTCCTTCCAACTGCCCTCACACACCAACCAAAGCACCACCTGCTTCCACTCCTGACCAAGGCTGACAAGACTTTCTGTGACGTTAAAATGAATCCTTAAGTGAGTTTCTCAGTCAGCCTTCCTTGAAAACAGATGGACACTCACCCTGCCACATCTCCCAGGCACAGATGGACACTCACCCTGCAGTGTCCCAGGTACAGATGGACACTCACCCTGCAGTGTCCCAGGTACAGCTGGACACTCACCCTGCAGTGTCCCAGGTACAGCTGGACACTCACCCTGCCACATCTCCCAGGCACAGATGGACACTCACCCCGCAATCTCCCAGGCACAGATGGACACTCACCCTGCAGTGTCCCAGGTACAGATGGACACTCACCCTGCAGTGTCCCAGGTACAGATGGACACTCACCCTTCTCGGGGGTCACTGTTGGCAGAGGCTCGGGGTGCCGCCTGATCTCTGGGTGGATGAAGTGATCTCCCCCTTCACAGCAGGACAGCATCACATGGCTGCAGGGGTAGCCCAGGTTGATGTTGGACTCGCAGGTTTTGCCCTCGCTGCGCAGCCGCAGGCCCAGGCTGCAGCAGTCACAGCATTGCTGCAGAACAAGGGGAGCGTCAGCAACGAGCATCTGCAAGCACTCAACAAGCTGCCAGGGCAGGGGTGGAGTCCCCATCCCTGGAAGTGTTCAGAAAACGTGTGGATGTGACACTTGGGGACATGGTGTGGCGGTGAACAGGGTGGTGGTGCCGGGTTTACAGTCACAGTTGATGATCTCGGGGGTCATTTCCCACCTAAACAATTCTGTTGATTTAACACAGCGTCAGGGATGAGCCCACACACACCTGGAACTGATCTGCACTTTCCTAAGCAGGGGAGCATCTGGAAAAACATTTGGAGTTTGGACAGTTGCAAATATCAAAGCTTTCCTTGTGCTTGTTTTTGCCATTCTGCATCAACGGGTCAACTGCAGCCACAACAAACACAGAGTCTGGCTGTGCCAGCGATCTCAGCAGCTCCACGCCTCAGGAAGGAGGGGTGCTGCACATCAGCTCCACCCAGCTCTTGCTCACAGGCCTTGTTTGTGTGTAGTATGAACAAAAATTATAAACAAAGTAATACAGATCTGTACCTCTGCACTAGAGCTCAAAACATGGTCAGTTTGAAGCAAGGCAAGAGGAACTGGAAATGCCCTGCACAGACACGAGGGCCAGCAGCACCTGAGCCCCATAGATGTCAGTAAAGAGACTCTCCTTCCTGCACTACTGCCCTGCAAACCTGCTCTGACCTTTAATCACCTGGTTGTGCTGGACAGCATCCTGCTGGGACAGTGCCTGCAAGGAGGCCAGGGTGTATTTTATGAGTTATTTGCCTCCTTTTTCCTTCCTGAGAGCATCCAAACAGCAGCTTTGCTGACACGCTGATCTCCCACCTCTTGCAGTTTGCTGTGCTGCAGGTGGCAGACAAAACCTGTGTGGTGCTTTGCTCAGTCACAGACAAATCTGCTGCACAGTCAGGCCACAAAAGTGCATCAGATAAATGACAGCAAATCCAGAAAGTCCCCACCATGGATGCACAGGGGATACCAAAGCAAGCAGGGAGGCTGAGGAGCTGTGAGTCCCTGCTGCAGAGACAACAGGGGTCACACCTGAGCTGGAGATGCCTTTGTGGATTCGAATTTAAGTGTCCTCTCACCCCTAATTTGTTTGTTTATGTATTTTAGCTGTAAATAACGTCTGCTTCACTGACAGAAAAGCCCAGAGTCTCCTTCACTCTGCAGCTCCTCTGACTGCCATCCGGAGTTTGCAGTCACACTCTCTGAACCCAGCGGGTCTGTGCAAACACCCACCCTGTGAAAAGGGCTCAGACACGGGAAATGAAGGGCAGGAGTCGAGCTGGCAGCAGGAGCTCTGCCAAGGAAAGCCCAAGGACAGAGCAGCAGCAAACCCCAGAAGGGGACCCCTGACCTGGGCAGGGCAGGTAAGAGGGGCAGCGTTGGAAATGGGGAGGGATCCCTTTCCATCATTAGAAATCCAAGGTGGACACTGCCACTAAACCAGAGCCAGGGAAACCCATCCACTGCCAGCTCAATGCTCAGAAACTCTCCTGCCAAGCCCCTTTTTTGGAGGCAGCATTGGGGTTTTGTGAGCATCCCACTCTTGGTGCACAGCCTTGCATGCTCAGCCAGTTCTCATGGCTGCAGCTCACTCTCCATGGCCCTGCCTCCTAATCTGAAACATCCCCAAACATCATCAACAGCAGACGTTACTCACATGTGCAAATATGCACAGCCATGAGGAGCTGCCTTCACGTGCCCAAATACGTTCGTGTAAAATTTGCAGTACAGGTCTTGAAGAGGATGAATTATTTTGCTCTCTAAATAGGCTAAATCATCTTTTCAAAAGAAGTATTAAAAAAAAAGAAAATCTAGCAATAATGAATAGTGGTCATGCTAGAAAAGGGAAAATTCCTCTCTCCATCCTCCCCAAATCCAGAACCTCAAATTCAAAATTTTATGAAAAAAAATTTCTATTTTCTGCATGTTTTTTAGTTTTAGCTCAGTTCTGTCACCTTCAATATGAAAAACAGAAGAAGTTCAAGATAACAGATGCTTTTACTGAAGTACTGTAAAATATGCAGCATTAGCCTTGAAGACCCTGGCTCCTTCAGTCATGGTTTGATTCACAATTTATCCCATGTGCAGGCATGACAGAGAGTATTAAATCAGTCATACATCTTTGGGCTCACATATTTTCCAGGTGAACAAAACTGTCTCATTTTCCAGTGGAAAAACTTGTTTGTTGAAAAGTTCCTTCTCAAATGCAAAAAAATGGAGTGCCTCGACCTTCTGTCAGGTGCCTTTTGAACTTCCCAGGAATTCTACAACTGATTCAATAGCAAAGATTTTTACCTTGCAATTGAGAAACGCCTTGAGAACCATTCTTTGGTTCACAGCTTTCTGCATTCCCCTCAAAACCATCTTTGCTGGAATCCTGCATAATTGGATTTACCATGGTGGTGTCTCCATCCACTAGGAAAAATCCCCAAGCATGTGCTTTTTTTGTATTCATAACAATTAAATAAGTAATTAACAATCAAAGCACCCTAAGTTTAGGTTGGTTGAACACAGGCTGAACTCCTGGATCTGAAAATCTTCACCTGGAAGCAAAGGGAAGGACCCAACACCTAAAATGCCTGAAGACCTACAAATGTTTGTAACCTGGAGGTGAGACCCTGGCTTTTGGCAGCACAGTGTAAATATCTTGCTGGTTTTGGGGGCAGTTAATGAATCTTTCCATGTTCCAAACAAACCTTTTTCATTTATGCCACAGCAGTTACTAAGGGCAGAAAGATCAGGGGAAACTTCACTAAGGACTGTCAGCATCTTCTGCCAGATCACCTCTGAAACAATGTTTAACCATAATAAAATTAGAAAACCTTTCTTGTAATACAAAGCATTGCAAAGTTGGATTATTCTGTATTACAGTGGTACATACTGTAATGCTAAAGTAATACAAAGTCTCAACAGTCTCAGTATTTATTGATTTTTTTTCAAGCAGTAGCTGCAATGACTCAAGAGCTAAATAGGTGAGCAAAGCTGTTCAGTAATTTCAGTCTCAGATGGTTTATCTTAAAGGAAAAATCCCATTGGAACTGGCATGAGGAACCATTCCACTGGAGTATTTTGTCACTGCTTTCAGCTCAGACAGGAATGATGGAGTTCTCCCTCCCCACCTCTGCCTGAGGAATGGCATGTGTAATCAGACTGACTCCACAGCCTGGCTCTGCCTGGCATGCAAACGACCCCTGCTGAAAACCTAAGAATAACAATTCTGTCACATTTCAGACATATTAATGTCTTCTCCCAAATGCACGAGTTCTCTTTTTACTCTAATGATAGACTTCACACCCAAATTAATAACAGTTCTGAAGATGACAAATCAGCATAGCTAATTAAACCTTGCACTCTGCAGTGGATGTCCACGTTCTCTGCTTTTCCAGTGCACCATTATCTGGGAGAATCTCTGATGTACAGGAACAGAGAGAACTAATCAGGTTCCTGCTGAGCCGACGGAAGCTGCACTTAGGCTGAGCTATAGCTATGTAAATTATGATCAGAGGGAAATGAATTCTGAAAGGCAGCGTTCTGCTGAAAACAAGACAAGCGAGCTGCTGAATCTTCAAACTGGTTTAAATTGGTTTGGCTCCACTGATTCTCATAAAGCAAATCTCATTTATCTAAGCGGAGGCTGTGGTTCAGGATTTGTGATTTGTGCTGTCCGTTAATGGTTTGCCTTTATTTATGAACAAAAGGCTTCCATCATCATCTAAATGCCTGTTCCTCTAGTCCAGCATTGTGTGGAACTCGGAAAGGGGACCACAATTCAACACTGGAGCCAAGCAAACTGTCCAGTAATGGGTTTCACATTGTATCTTCAATTAAGTTTTGCCCCATCATTTCCTAAATTCTTCTACACTATAGATATAAAAATTAAAATGGACTTTTCAGTTCCTTCCAAAACGAGGAAGCAAAAGCAATACAGCCAGTTAGTTACAAAATGGAGATGGAAATACTTCCAAACAGCATCACCGTGGAGTTTTAAAAGGGGCCACAAACTTAAATGCAAGAAGCACCATTCCCCTGCCACATCAGCTTCACCTTCTCTGTGCTCTGCAGCTCACCAGGGACAGAGCACAGCTGGAGGCAGGCACAGAGGATACCTGGCAGAGCTGCAGAGGCACCAGAGGAGCTCACCTTGTAGGAGGAGCCGGCGCAGGGATCGCTCTCCTCGGGGCCACACGTGTCCCCCTCCTTGGCAGCGACCATCCCGGCCAGGCAGCTGTTCTCCCTCACCGTGGACACACAGCACTGCTTCTGGGCAATCCTGCAAGGGCCAGCACACGTCACACATGTCACACACACCACAGGCTGGGCTCTCTGACACGCTCTGGATATTTAAATGTGCCACCTGGGCAGTGCCCTGGAGCTGGGCAGTGCCTGTCCCCTGCGCTGGCACCGCTCAGGGACCTCCAACTGGGGTCAGTTCTGTGCCCCTCGGGACAAGGAGGACACTGAGGGGCAGGAGCATGTCCAGGGAAGGGGCTGGGATGGAGCCTGGGCTCCGAGCTCCTGGTTCAGGGCTTTGTTTCTGATCAGGGTTCTATATCAGCAAAACAGGAGACCAAACTTTTTGTTGCAGTTTCAAGGATGGTTTATTATTTCTTATTTAAATTTTAGAAGCACAACCTTTTGTTGAGCAGCTGAGGGAGCTGGGGGGGCTCAGGGGGCACTGCAGAATGGGAAATTCAGAATAAATATGGAAAGGGATACCTCTTATCCCAGCAGAAACCAGGGAGTGACAGACACTTGGTCCTTCCAACCCAAACCATTCTGGGATTTTGTGATTCTACTTCTTGCAGTCTTGAGGCAGTGATGTGAGCTGGAGCAGACTCTGGGGAGCTGCAGGACTCGCAGGGCTCCAGCACAGAGTGCCCCAGGGCTGGAGAGGGGCAGGGTCACCAGCTCTGCTCACTGCCACATCCCCCAGTGGCAGCACCAAGTTTTGTCCTTGCTTTCCAGGCTCTGAGGCCACATACTTAAACATTTTTTACATTAATTTTTTTCTTTGGACGTAATATTTATAGGTGAGCTCGAATCCTTTAAAACAGGGACACGGCTGAAATTTTAGAAGTAAGACAACTGAACCCCTGATCTCTTATTCCTTTAAATCCCAATAGATTCACAGGGACTGAAACATTTAGGACCTGGCTTTTTCATCTAAAACTGGCCTCAGATGTGCAGGTGCAACTCATTAATGTCCTGGATTTGCACCTCCTTAGGCCAAGGCTGGAATGTTTTAATCTGCCTTTACTTCACAGGCAGTTGGTACATGTCAGTTCTGCCACACCAAATCCCAGTGGGGAGGATTTTCATCTCCCACCAACTTCAGAAAGGTGCAACCATACTGAATTTGACAAAAGGGATTGTGCCAAAGTTTTTTAATGCTCTAAATGACTCGATCACTCTTCCAGCAAGTGAGTCTGGAGTTAAGTTTTTCAGCCCTCCCCAAGGCCTGCTCCAGAGTGCTGGGGAGGGAATGGGGTGGAGGGAGCAGCACTGGGTCCGTGCCACCCTGCACCATCCTTGCTCTCCTGCCGAGCAGAGTGAGCCTGGCACCTCTCACACCCTGGCACCAGCACAACCAGGGCTGCTCACAGTGGGCAATAAACACATCCCTAAATGACAGGGACAATCACTGCCTCCAGCCCCTGCCAAGGGGAAGCCAAGCTCTGCCCTCCTGTTTCACTGCAACTCCACAGGCGTGCAGAAAATGGGAAACAAAAAAATCTGCACTCTGCTCGTGTGGGAGACAAAAAGAAACCTTAAAAAGCTTTTGTTTAGATTAGATTTCGGGCAAACAGAGGGGGAAATCCTGGCTTCTCATCTGCCAGTCTACCAATAATTTAGACAAGGAGTGAGAGTTCCCAGTCATATCCCACAAAGCACATTTGATTTCTTTTCAAGGGCTACTCTTTGTGTTGACCAAGAATGTTCAGCTTTACCTTACGTACCTGCAAATATCACCATCCATGCCACTTACAGGGATTTCTGTGCACTCCCCATTGTCTATAGCCCACTGCTGTCCAGCTCCACAGCAGCTCTCGATCAATTCCTTCGTGGAACCTGCATGAAACACACACAAGATTTCTTCAGCTCATTTTGTATGGAATGGATTTGGTCTAACTCTGTTTCTTAACCGAGAAGATCTTTAAAATATTGATAGTTCAGGGTGAGGTTTTTTCCCTTTCTTTCCACATTTTGTTTGGTTATAAGGAAAAGGGAGAGACAACTGACACCTGGAACATCTTGACACAATCGATTACCTGGTGATGTCTCTCAGGGGGAACAGCAGAAGGAAATTAGGAGTTTTAAATGCTATAAATGACATAACTGGCTTGCAGAAAACTCCATATTTGACAACTCTGAACAAAGAAACCCTGAAACACCATGCTTGGCCACTTGATGCAACTTGATTCAGTAAGTCATTTCAACAGTGCCCTCACTACTCAGGCTGGGTTAGCACAGAGTGCCCCAGCCCTGGAGGGCACAGCTGGCTTAAAAACACAAGGAAAAGGGTTTGGGAGATGTAACTCTGGCACTCTGTAACGCTGGCACTGAGATGCAGTAAGAGAGATGGACAAGTACAACACTGCTCTGGTTCCCACATTTTTCCTTGCAGATTTCCAGGGAAGATGTAAATTTGCAGGCTGCAGTGAAACAGGATTTTGCTGTATCCTACAGAATTACTGCAGACTCAGGGCACTCTGTTCTCTTCGAGCCTTTGGGAAGAAATGACCCAAAGCAGACCTGGAGCCACAGTGCCCCCGCCCCAAGCAGGGGGTTCATGACCAAAGCCATTCGTGTGCCCCCCACCCTGCCCAGGTCCTGCTCACACACCTGGCACCACAACAGCCTGCACATGGCCCTCAATGGCCTGCAATGCTTTCATTTTATACAGCACATTAAAATATCCTTGAGTCCTGGGAGGTGTAGGGGCTGCTCTGTGACACTGCAAGGTTGATCCGTGCAGTTAAACTGGCAGGAAATACATCCAGTACCAGATAATTACAACACATTGCTATAAAACAGTTAAATTTTAACATAGTTTTAATTCACTCCCTCGGTGGAAACTCCATTCATTTTACCAAGTGCTGAAATACATTCGTTGCTCTTGCTGGAACACGAGAATAGAGCAGAATTTAACTATCTATATTGCAGTTATCTACATGATTTATAATTCAAATAAAAGTGAGTTATTCATTCCTCACTAAAGATTCAATATCAGATTGCTCTACTGAAGTGCCATACTATTAAACAGTCATATTTGCAAAATATATTGCCTTTTGTTGTGATCTTATGAATAATTAAACGCAGAATGAAGTTATCATAAAATAAACAAACTACTGCATTTTATCTTCATCAGGAATTTTAAAAAACCCAGAATAACTCATAATAGGACTCACACACATTAGCAGGGATTTATGATATTTTAATTCTCCATTATCAAGGACAAATATACACAACTAAATACATGCACAGAACTGAGGATCACAGAGCTCCTATGCTGGAGAGAGATTTTCAGCTCTGTGTGTAACAGACTTTGAAATACTAAAACATTCAAACAGAGCTTTGTTTATTTGGGGCTTCCATGCTATTAGCAGATTTAGAAGCAGATTTGCATCTGCTCAAGGAAAACTGTCATTTTGTTTGAGAACTCTGTAATCCTGGGGGTTTTTTATATACTGTGTGAATCTTTGATACTCCATAAAGTCATTTCACAACCCACCTGCTAATAGATAATTTGCTATTTATAGATTTCTTCACCAAGGGAGAAAAAAAAAAGGTAATTTATGTCAGTCTGCACTACGAAACAGCAGCAGTTTCCTCACTTGTTTGCAATTCAGTAACTCACCTCCTGCAATTCTCACTCTGCATCAGTCTGAAGATATGAACTAAAGAACACTTTGGCCTAATCTCAAAAATTTGTGTATTGTCTTCTAAAGACATTTAGAAGTTAATTCAAATATCCTGAAAACCATTTTTCCCTCTGAGAATTTTAACTCCTCCCTGCCTGTGCTTTAAAGGTGTGTTTGAAGTGCCTGATCCCACCCTGAGCAGCAGTGGGATGGCCTCAGACTGCCCCATCCAGGTTTTCCACTGCCACATGATATCCACGCAGCTTTTACATGCTCAGAATTTCAGCTTTCAGCTACAAAAAGCTGCTATGGGTGTGTATGAGCATTTTAAGAAGTTTAGTTGAAGCTCAAACTGAGGAAAGCACACAGTTAAAGGCTACTGAATTATTTCCTCCCACCGACACAGTGAACCATAAGTTTGTTAGAGCAGCAAAGGAGACAAAGAGGATTTCCATAAACTTTCCTCTCCTTTTGCCCTCCCAGTGTTCACAAATTATGTTTCAAGAGTGATAAATCGTCAGCCAGCTCTAGAAGGTCAAGAAGGGACAGAGAATCTCAGTTTCTTGCCAGAACTTTTTTGACACTGAAGATTCCCTGATTTCAGCTTCACCTGAATTTCCACTCAGACCATTTAACGCCTCCAATTTCGGTGCTTCCTCCCATTCTCACCTCGGGTTTGCAGCACTGCAGAGCATTTGCACTGATGGAATAACCCCTGTGAGCCAACAGCCACTCCTGGAGCAGTGCTCCTGACTGAGCTGTCAGCAGCTTTATCCTTCATTCTCTTCCTAGTGCTTCTTTTGTCTAAGTGGAAAGGCAGACAAACCTGAAGACATCAGCACTTCCTCGCTGAGCCTGGTAAAACCCTGGCACAGGGTGGAATTCCCAGAGCAGCTGTGGCTGCCCCTGGATCCCTGGCAGTGCCCAAGGCCAGGCTGGATGGGACTCAGAGCCACCTGGGACAGTGGGAGCTGTCCCTGCCATGGCAGGGATGGCACTGGATGGGCTTTAAATTCCTTTCCACACAAACTGTTCTGTGAGCCCATGGTTCCTCACATGATGGGAGCAGTGAGGACTAATCCATCACATCGACTGACCCACCCAAGCCTTCCACCCACCAGCCGAAAATTTGTTTCCTTTCTACTAAAATTACTCCAGGAGCCATGATGTTAAGGATAGTAAGAGTCTTAGACAGTAACTTTAACTGCAGAGAGACCTGAGTAAGGCAGACACAGTGCAGGGGTCTGGAGAGAATCACTTGGCTCCAGCTGGAGGTGAAGTTCAGAACTGGTATTAACCCCAAATACAATTATCCATAAGCCAGGGAAAGCCAGAGCACTGCATGAATCACCAGGAGGATCAGCATGTCAGAGGCAGGGCACTGTCAGCCCCAGGCACCCACATCTCTTCACTGCTGGCTTTAATTTCAGCAGTTAATTGCTGGATCAGCACTCACATGTGAGAGAGGCAAAGGTCATCCCCCAAAACTGAGCCGAGTTCCTGCTGTTACGATGGAACATCCTATTCCGTTCCTACACCCGAGAAAAACAGTTTATCTTCCCCAAAACTGTAATATTTACACTTGGTGGGGGGGAAGAGGGGATTAAACACCAGCAAACAGCACAAGATCTTGCAAGGAAATGAGTTTGTGCGCCGAGATTGATTTTGATGTGGGAACTCAGAAATGAGACACTCCATTAGGAGCCATCTCTCTCTGGAGGATCTCATTGCTCACCCACACGGGGAGCTGACAGCCACAGCTAGCCAGCTGAGATATAACTTTGAAAAAAGCCACGGCACAAACTGCCCGAGCCCTGAGCTGGCATGAATCCCTCACCCTGGGGAGCTGGGGCTCACAGCGCACCGTGGCTGGGGAAGGTTCCCCAAGCCCAGGGCAGGGATGGGCTCTGGGCACAGGTAACACCTCTGCACTGCAGCACCTGGGGGAATTGTGCCTTTCCAGGGAGCAGAGCACACGAGCTAACTCCTGGGCTCCAGCAGCATCTCCTCACAGCTTGCAGGACAGCTCTTCTTTCACCCAGGGGCACCCAGCAGGAACGAGCAGAGGAAGAACAGAAATGGGGCAGGTTGGGAGCAGTTCCCATCACTTCCCATGGGCACACACAGTCAGGGAAAGAATCAAAGCAGAGTCTAAGTCAGTGCTCATGACTTGGTTCTCACTCCCTTAGCAAAAAACCCGAACAACAAATGCAGCTTGGAAAGTTGTTTATAGATTTACGTTTGTCTGTGTTGCCTTTTAAAGCAAGGTGTCTCCACACCTGCAATGCACCCAGCACATACACTCACCAAGCACATACACTTAACAAGAACTGTTTGCTCACACTGCAGAAAAATAAGTTATATTTCCTTATCAAACACCTGCCCGAGAACATAAAACCACGTATAATGAAAAATAATGACAAAAACCTCACAGAACAACTTGGTGGAGTTCTTCAAATACTGAAAAATAACTGTTTCCAGTGGGTCTTTTTTCTGCTCCAATCTCCTCATCATTTAAGGCTCTAATAAATAAATAACAAAGTACTGTAGCTTTACCCCTTAATAGGTTGTCATTTTCTATCTTATCAACAGCCTGAGAGGCTTTATTAAATTCCCTCATTGAATTTCACCACTTAGGTGTGCACTGTAACACGTCCTCAACTTGATTTATCTGGGATGGCTGGGAAGACGTTTTAATGAGTGAGGTAAAGAGGAGAAGGACATTAATCTTGGCAGAGGCAGGGGAGGGGAGGATGACAGCAGAGCCCCAGAGCCAGCTGCTTTCACTCCAAACTGAGCTATCACTTACGTCAGCGGGGCTGGTTAAGCTCTCCCCAGGACCTGTTCCCAGATAAACGAGCGAGGGTTTTTCACTCTGTGCAGGTTCCTGCAGGCTCCTCTGAGCGCCTCAGCGTTCAGGACGTGCCTGACTCTAAATCTCCCCGAAATGAGGGCCGTGCTCAAGAGTTTCCATGACCAAAGCTGCAGTGAGCTCTCTGCTCGGGATGGGGCTTTAACCCATGTGCACCCTGCAGCCTTTGAGGCTCCTCTCCTTGGAAAGGATGGAAAAGCAGCTCGCAGGAGAAACACAGGCTGAGCTGAGCACTCAACACACATCTCACGGATCCAATCCTGTGCCTAACCCTTCTTTTCCACCAGCTCCTCCCATTCCTGCTGGAAGCCTGCCATGCCACCAGCACCAGAGCTGTGTCAGGGAGCTCCATCGCACTGAGAGCAGCCTGCCTTCATTTTAAACCTCCTGCAGCAAAGTTTTCCTGTGCTCCCCGACATCCTCCCAAGGCACACATGTCTCCTTGGGAATCCATCCCACCACCAGTCATCCGGGACAAGTTCCTGTTATATTGCCTTCACTCCTTGGGAAGCATCTGCTTTCTATTTCGACCTGAAAACACTCTGTTTCCTACATTATTCTTTTTTCATAAATTCCTTATGCTGGCTTGCTTGGCAAAACACAGAGAGCTGTGTCTGCCCCAAGGCACAATGAAAAACTGGATAACCCAAGCCGAACATTCATTTTACTGTGCACCATACAATGGAGACATACATCAACATAACCTCAGCCAGGCTTGTTTGGCAGATTTTGTTCAAAGTGTGAATGAATAGCAACCTTATATTCCCTCTGGCTTTAGTTCTGGATAATCCTTGTAAGTCAAAACTTGTATTACCTGTGGCAGAGGCCAGATAATTTAGACGATGTTTGGTCTTTAACATTTCCATGACAGCATCCTTTATTAGGTCCAGGTCGAAAGAAGGGGGGGGTTGGGAACAACTAAATAAATTCTTTAACCTTTTTTCACCAGCTACAAACCCAAGCAATTCCTCTTCATGCCGTTTCAGAATGTATCCTTCTCATTTTGCTGTATCCCTCTGCCACTGAGTTTGAGGCAGAACAGTTCCTACACAATCATCCTTCTATTAGCTACGATAATAACTCAGGGCTGGCTGGATGTTTCTTGCCCTTCAGCGTAGTCTTGGCTGTATTTTCCCCCTCAACCTTCCTTCCCCAGATATTGCACAGAGTATATTTATGCTGGCTATTAACTTTCAAAAGAGCTGAGGCTTTGGGAAGCCTGGTTCCGATTATCCTTGTAATTCCTGTCTAAAGAATTTTATCTTGAGGGAGAGCACACTTTGCATGCTCTGTTTTGTGGCTAGGTAGGCTCCCTTCTTCAAAGCACTTCCACCAGCCCTGTTTAATTTTAACGTTAAAATTCAGAGGAATAGTGTTTATCAGGGAATGCAGTCAGGGAATGCCTGTCAGAGCTCTTGGGAAAATTAGGCAGGATTACTGAATGTGCTGCAACTCCAACACCGAGGAAGCCAAGCACTTCCAGTACGTTCTTAGCCAATTACAACTTGAGCTGAGGCTGTAATAGTAACTGAATTACAAAAACAATATTCCTTCTTAAAAAATATAAAGGCAAACAAACATAAAGAAGCAAACAGATGTGTATGCAAGGCCTTCATTCAGCTTACATGCTCCCCGACTTCTGAGTGTTTATCTACAGAAAAAAAAGCATTAATTTCACCATTACCCATTCAGACCCACACACTGCAGTGCTAGGGACAGCCATCCATTAAGACATGGTGCTGCTTTAAATTTTAAGAGTGTAGCAGTAAAAAAGGTCTTTGTTTTGGACTGGGAGCATTGATCAAGGACAAGCCAAGCTGCTGTGCCATCTTAGAGTTCCACTGCCCAAAAGCACACCCTTCAATCATGCAATCCATATAAATACATTATTCATTCCCGTACCGATCACATGGAAAGTGTATTTTTGTTTTAAGTCCTCAAGGAGGATTGGACATTTATATCTGAACTGTATCTGATTTGCTGGGGGACAGATTGCACTGTGCACACCCTGGAAGAGCTCACATGGGATGGGGAACTGCTCATGGCTGCTCGTAGGAAGCCCAAAGGCCAAACATCTTTCAGGTTGCTGTTGTGAGCCTTTAGGGCTTTGAGTTTTGTAACTCTGGCAACTGAAAAGAAAATCCCCAGCACCTGCCCAGGGCTCAGTCCGCTCCCACCAGTTCAACACACGCAGCACAGGCTAAAAATACACAGCCCTAGCTGCCCTCCAGGAGAACCCACCCAGAAACTGCTCACAGAAAAAGTCTTGAATCAATTTGGGGAAAAAAAAAAAAAAAAAAAAGCCAAGATTTTAGTTTTTCTTGTGACCAATCCATCCAAAGTAGAAAAACCATAAATTCCATCAGAGGAGCGAACTGAGTGTTCATCTCCGTTCAGAATATCACTGAAAATCAGAATATCACTGAAAACACGGGGCAGAAAACACGCTGCCAGAGCAGTTGTGTTCTCTGCTCCATGGCCCAGCACAGCTCTCAGGGGAATGGCAGAGCACGAGCCCTGCACACCCTGAGGAGGAGAGAACAGAGAGGAAACGACACCAGAGCAGCCTGAGCTGCCCCAGGAGTGCTCCTGGCCAAGTATGTGCCCCCCAGCCCTGCTGGGCTGAGCACTGTGGGCAAAAAGATCCTGAATAGCAGAGGAAGGAAACCTCAGAGTTTCACTGAGTTTCTAATCAGTGAGTAGGGATGCTCAAACCGAACAGAGGAGGTTGTTGTAAAGCTCCATCTCCTCCTCTGGGAACCCTCCAGGATCCCTTGTCAGGTTTATAATCACAAATGACATTGTTCCTTTCTTTTACAAGGATGTTCTAAAGAGATCTCTCATTTCCTCAGGCTTTTCTTTATGAAGTTTTGTAATCAGGGTTTGGGCAAGAATTTCAGCAGTATTGATTGTGGCCCAGGGCATTTCCTGCATTAATGACAGGCTGGAGGAGCTGATGGCCCCTGGTTCTGCCTTGATCCAGCAACCCCAAGGAGGTTTAAATTCTCCAGGAGGCACCCAGTGCCAGAGCAGGTATTGTGAAGGAATTTCAGTGGGACAGTTAAATCAACAGCAACAAAACAAACCTCCTTTAATCCCTCACAAAAGTAGGACGAAATATTAATTTGAATGGGCTGATAATGATGTTTAGATTGTTCCAAGGGAATTTAGCAGCCCCGGCAGAAGCACAGCAGGAAATCTCTCCTTTGCCATGCACAGAACCACAGATGTTTGGAAACAAGGGGGTTTAGTTCCCTAATGAATGAATGATCTGGGGTAGAAATTACGGAAAAATTGAGTTTTAAACTTCTAAATGAAGCACCTTGTTTGATGCTGTCACTGTGGTTTCACACGTCAGCTATTTTGTGAATCAGAGACGAAGAGAGAAAAGGGACTGACTTGTGAGAAACTCCAACTATGTGATTTAAATGTGTTTTGCAGCAGTTGGGATAAGGCAGCAAATTCTAATGAAGGGTGGAGGAGTCTCTTCATCTCTCCCACAAAAACTCATTACAGTTACTTTCTGCAGGAGACACCTAAAACAGAGTAAAGGAAAATATTCAAAGAAGCAGAACTTCACAAACCACTTCATCAGTACTTTTGTAAAAAATCCCCAGTTTTTACTACTTGTGTGTAAATAAGTACAGTGCACTTCTCAGTTTGTCAATATTCAACCCCACACCAGGAAAGCAACATCCATTCCCACACAGCACTCGTGCAAATTGTAACTGAATTATCAGGAGGGCTGAATTCTGAAGTCTTTTATCCAGGTTTCCAGTTCAGGGTGCTAACAGCTCGTGATGAGAGCACAGCCTTGGTGCTGCCCAGAGAAAATCAGGTCCATATGAGGTCTGTGTGGGCATGAGAGAACAGCACTTAATATGAGCTGCAGGAAACTTCACTAGTAGTACAGGATTGGAAAAATAGAAAAGTTACAACCTAAGGCATCATTCTCACATCACACAGGCAAGTCATTATAAAAATTTGAAGTAAAATCTCAACATTTTCAACACATCAGTGTTCTGGAAGGCCACTGACCCAACCAGCACAAGCTGTGGGTATCTAAGATGAATTTTGATTTGAAGGATTTTCCAGTCCTTCCCACAGATGAGATGAAGCTTTCTGAGGTCAGACTGTCCCTGTGGCTCTGCTGTTCAGCACGAGGTCATGGGAGAGGTTTCCTGGACCAGCAGCACAGCTAAAGGTTGAAGTTGCCATGCCAGGGGCAGCTCCAAAGCTGCTGGGACAAGAGCTCCGAGCTGTGCTCCCTTCAGAGGGGGTTAGACCACCAACAGAGTGTATTGGCAAGGCTGCTTTTAGGGAGGAGTTGTTTGTTTATGAATTCAAGTAAAATGCGCTGCAACCACATTCTAATGAAAGATTGCCTATCTGGCAAGAGACAGTATAAACCCTCTTGGGATCACAAGCTTTCTAGGCAATTTGTTACAAAAGCTTTCATAAAAAACAGGAATATTCCGTTTTCAGTAACAGGAAAGTGCTCTCCACACGTTCCAGGTTGGGACCTCTCCCTGTAATCCCCCGGTCTGAGGCAGGCTGGGGGGCAGAGGCTGGGCTGTGAGCAGGGGCCATGGCACAGCCCCACAGCGACAAGAGCAGCAGGGACCCAGCTGCTGGGGCAGCCTTACAACACCCACCACTGCCTTCTGTGTCCAGCTGGAGTCCTGCAGCTCTCATCCTTGAAGGGTTCCCTGTTTCCCCACTGCTTTTCCTCTCCAAAATCCCTCAGTCGTCTCCCTTTCCTACCTGCACACATTCCTCCTATTTTTTCCACCCTTTTCCCTTGTCTCCCCCAAAATGCCATCTCCTTTCCCGCATCTCCTCAGAAAATCACCAACCAAAAACCCCCAAACCAATCCATTTCCCTCCAGGGAAGCCAGGACACAAACCAACCATCCATGCTGCACTTCCCATCCACCCTGCCTTCACCAGCCCCAAGCCTCTGCCCATCCCCTCGCTGACTTGGCAGAGGTTCTGATGCCAGCCTGGACCAATGCTCAGTGTGCTCAGAGCACTCTCCCAAGTGCCATTGACCCTGAGCTCGTGTTCCACAGGTGCTGGGGAAGAGCAGATGCATTTCCCTGTTGCCAGCAGCAGCCTGGGCTGTGTCTGTGCTGCACCACCACTGCACAACTCCTGTGTGCAGCCAGGGATGCAATCAAACAACGTGACACTGAATCCACACCATTGGAACAGATCTCACTGCTCTGCAGCGGCTCATTGCCTTCTCAATGACTCCTAATTCCCAGTGTCAGCACACCAACTGACTGAGTAACATTTCAGGAACCTGAGAGAGCATGGAAACCTGAGCTAAGAGCTTCGTGGGTTCCCAGCAATATCGAGATGACTTACACTGACAGCGTGTGCAGTACAAAGCATCGCTGCCTGGCCTAGTGGAACCATTTCTGATTGAAGGCTAATTGCTTTTCCTCACTGTCATCTGTTAAAAGTCATGATTAGCACAACTCCATGCACTTGATTCCTGGAGTAAAGTTATTTCTTTAGGAAGTAATACTTAATACTGAACGGAGGGAAAAGAAGCCTCCTAAACACAATTCTGCTTTCCACATCCTCTTATCTCTACAAATGTTCCCATGTTTTAGGTCTTTAATTACCTAGGAGTGGGAAAACTGCTTAGGCACTTCCAGCTTTCCAAGGCTTTATGTCAGTTTACAATGACACAAATGGGTTTAATGACACAATTGTCATTGAGAATTGGTGACGAAAAAGGGTTTTTTTTGCAAGCCTCTGTACAGTGGAGTTGGTACATAAAAACCAGCTGCAAATGAGGCAAATACACTGGCATTCAAACACAGAAGGTTACATTCGTTCCCAAGAGTCTGCAAGTGCCTTCAAGCAAAATCACCTCAAAAGCCCAAATTGCCCAGTTCTCTGCCAGCACTGTGTGGATCCAACTCAAACAGACACACCACGGACAGGTAAGACTTTCTAAACACTATTTCCATGGAATAGCTCCAAAACACTTCCTATGTTTAAATCTATTAAATTTGATATGTTTGCTTGACATCCAGTGATGTTTGCTAAAAAGAAAGACTCAACATTTTTAACACTTTTTTTAAAGTAGGACCCAAGCCAACATGCAGTTGATATATTTTTAACTATTTTATCTCTTAATAGTGGCAACCTTCAGTTACCAGAGCTGGTGCAACACAAACTCCCCCTTCCAATCCTTCTTCCCCCATATAAGAAAAAGGTGATTTTTCACGTTTTACAGAATCACTTTGGTTGGAAAAGACCTTTGAGATCAAGTCCATCCACTACCATCAAGTCCAACCACTACCCCAAAAAACCACATTCATTTTCTCTTTATAACTGGCAGGATTTGAGGACTCTGGGCCTCAGGGATGATGGTGAAAGACAGAGCTGCAGTGGAGCTGACGTGCCCTGGGCTCTGACGGCAGCAGGGAGGGCCAGAGCATCCCGGAGGAGTTCCTGCTCCACGTCACTCCCTCAGTGCCTGCTGCCAGCCCTCGGCCGGTGCCAAGCCCCACGGCTGCCAAGCCACAGGGAGGGGAGCTGCGGGCCTGGCTCTGCAGGGAGAGCCAGCAAATTCCCTGGAGCTGCACGGACACACCCAGGGCCTGGGATGACCCTCAGGCATGGATTGGTTCCTGCGGCCAGCGCTGGCCCCGGCCCTGGCCAGGGCTGAGGGGCACTCCAGGGCTCCTCCTCCAGCTGGGAGGGAGCTGATGCCTTAAATGGCTCCCTAGAAACAGAGACCAGACGGGAATAAAGGAGGGATTGATCTGAAAGGCCTTCAGAGGTCACACTCTGGGCTCCAGAGGCTCCTGCCTCAGTGCATCCCAACATGGACAATGCCAGCTCCCGAGTTCTTCCCACTTTGATATCAGCATCAATTGCCCAAGCAGAAGCCAGGCAAGGATGGAATTTGCCCAAGCTTGCCCCCCTGTCCCCAAGATGAAGGTTTGCAGTTGTTGGGCCCAGGAGGGTCTGGGTGTCCTTGGAGAGCGAGCTGGAGAGGCTTTGTTATGTCAGTGTGAGCATGAGAGAACAGCACTGAACGAGCTCCAGGGACCTGCAGAGTTACACTGGGCACTGCAGGGCTGGGAACAGAGAAAAGTTAAACCCTAAGGCATCAGAGGCAGAGCAGCCTGCTTGGACCCAGATCTGCTGCTCGAGTCACAAGTACAACACCAGTGATGCCAGAGTTAAAAGCCATTACAACGAATATCATTCCTTCAAAAATAAAGATATTCTTCAATTTTCTTACACAAGTGTTCCTGCAAATGCCAAAAAAAATTTACAAAAATATCACAGAATCTCAGAAAGGGCTAGGTTGGAAAGGGACTTAAAGCCCATCCATGGGCAGGAACACCTTCCATTATTCCAGGTTGCTCCAAGCCCTGTCCAGCCTGGCCTTGGGCACTGCCAGGGATCCAGGGGCAGCCACAGCTGCTCTGGGCACCCTGTGCCAGGGCCTGCCCACCCTCCCAGGGAACAATTCCTTCCTACTATTTAATCTAAACCTGCTTGTTTTTAGTTTAAAACCATTCCCCCTTGTCCTATCACGATCTACCCAAGCAGGAAGTCACTATTCATAGAACTGAAAATCATTTAGGGGTTCATTCTGGCTGCATAAATTCCATCAAGCACCAAATACACAGTAAGAGAAATATCTCTAAACAGAAACGTTCTTAACCTTCTTTTAGGTGGGGTATTTAAACTCAAGCTCCACTAAAAACAGTGGAAACTACCACAGCAGGCTGATACCTATCCAAGAGATAACAACTTGCATTTGTAAAAACAAAGCCCTGAAGTGACAACCCACAGTTTTAGAGTGATGGAGAAACCTGTTTATCTGCTCATTAAAAGACAATTCAGAAATAAATTCCTCATTCTGATGAACCAAATTACTAGCAAACAGAGAGCTATTAAATGCTGCTAAATAAATCTTTGCAAGCCTCAGAGCCTTGTTTTCTTCATTGCGTATGTAATAAATACCAAGAGCTCGAGGTAATACGATATGCAAGAGGACTGAATCATTTTTTGGCCATAGGAAAGGAGATAATTTAAAAATGTTATGTAATCCTAACAGACTGACAGCTGAGGTAACCACCTCATGACAATCTATGTAAAGAACTATATGAAGCGTGGCACTGTCCCAAAACTCCTCTCTCTGTCATCATTCATTCAGTGAAAACTCTCATCCATGTGCAACTTTTAATACTGGAAACTGTTTTCAGTGCAGAAAGGAAAACTTTACCCAAATATGACGTCAGGGGCTTAAATAAGTGCCAGAAATCCGTGGTGGAGAAGGCAAAAAAAGTAAGGAGGATGTGCTGTGAGTCCTGGGTGCACCTGGGGGTGCAGGTGACAGGAGGGCAGCTCCAGGCAGGGACAGGGGCAGTGCCAATTCCAGGGGCACAACCTGAGCTGTGAAACCCCTGACAAGCACCAGCAGTTATGTATTATTCCCTGCAGTGCACCCTTTGTTAAACACCAGGTTCCATTTTGCTCCCAGGAGGGTGAGGCTGACTGCAAAAAGGGCAGAGAGAGTTCCCCTGCATGGCTCAGCATCACCCAGGAGCTGGAGAATGAACCTCCAGCCCACACCTGACCTAGAGCAGCTCACGGAGGGAATGCTGAGAAAAGGAAAGGCTCATCTGTGCAAGGGGTCTTTGCTTCCTCAGCCTCCTGGCAGAAAAGGATCAACAATTTATTGCAGCCTTAAACAACAAGCAGAGGGAAGTCTTCAAAGTCCACCAGGCAGCAGGTGACAGAACAAGAGGACACAGGACACAGTCTCAAGCTGCACCAAGGGAGGTGCCTTCTTAAAACTTTACATTCACCTATAAACCTCAGCAGCAGCAGCAGCTCAGGCCTCATTACAAAGGTGACAGCTGAGCACAGTATTTAGACCCTTGCACCCCATCATTTTTAGCTCCTTGAAATTTAATTAAAGCTGTAGGAGGCACACATCACATTGGGAATGTTTTATACAGGCAGCCACTCACTGAAAACCTGAGAGGAAGAAAGACTTGTTCCTATCACACATCCACATAAGGACAGACACACACACTTCTGCAATCCAGGCTTCTCAGTCCCAGATTCCAGACTTGAGACAACCTAAAAATACGAAATGTGAATTTTTAACCAAAAACTTTTTAAAAATCCGAGTTAAATTTAAAAGCGCAGCCAGGAGCACCAGTCCCTTTCAGGCTGGAGGGAGGCTGAAGTCCTCTGCAGGCAAACATTCCCACGGCTCAGCAGCGATGGGAGGAGATGCTGATGTACAGGAGCTGAGTCAGATGGGGAATACACAGCTTGAGAGCATCTGCAAAGCAGAATGGATGAGGGCTCTGCTGTGATGAGTCACCAGAGAGACGCAGGAAATGAGGATTACTCAAAACAGGAACCATTATCAGAGCAACATTATGTTTTATAATGGGAAAATAATGTTTTATTCAAGTGATGTTTGCTAGATATAATTCCTTGTATCCAAGCGAGTCTAGAACTCCAGCTCCACCTTGGATCTGATTTTCTGCTCAGTCCTGAACTCCCCCAGTTGCACAAACCTCTTGCTTTGGCCTTTCACAGGCTGGGAAGCTGAATGGCAGGGATGGGATTTATCATATACAATGGGATGTAGACGTGGATGAACAGTGTTTGGGGTTTTTTAATAGATAAAAGATCTTTGGGAATAAACATTTATCCCAGGACATGGTATAACAGATAAACAAGCACTATAAAATCTTCCATACATTTTGAGAAGGACTGAACCTCAAAGTTTGAATACTCAGCTCCAGCCTCATCCAGAAACATAAACAGTTTAAGGGGGCTGGTTGTTGTCCACAGTCTGAAAGTAATTAAGCACTAATTTTCTACCACCTACAGAGCAAGAAATTGGAGGGGAAACATTGCTAAGTGTGGACTTTTCAGTGAGACTCCTGCACCTCCACCATGCTGGCCGGGGCTCTGCAGATGTGCCCTCCCCAAACCCACAGATGGCACTGAGGTCTCCAAAGGCAGAGCACAGATTGTTATCTGGGAGTGAGGCACTTCCACAGCCAGCTGTGACTGTCCCAAACATCCAACCCACCCACAGAGCAGGAGGGAGGAGCATTCCCAACTCCCTCTGGGCTAGGATAACCATAGCCTTCAAAAGACCTTCATTCATTTCACCAAAACATTTTCCACACTGTTTGCAGAGTTTTTTTTCACTGAAAGAAGATGAAAGGCTTAGTTGCCTTATCTGTAATTAGACACATATTTGCTACACATTCCTGGGGCAAATAAACCAAATTTACCTTAATAGGGTGCTTTTATCCAGCTGAACTACTTTAAATTTGCTGCTGTTTTGTTGCACAGTAACATTTCACAAATAAAAACCAGACCCAGTGCCAGGAAAGCAGCATTCCATGGCATTTTTTTCCAGCTCCATAGACCTCCTGGGGCAAAAAAAAAAAAGGAGGAAAGCGTTTGAAGTATGAAGGATTCTTCCCTTCCAGTTCTCCAGGCCCAAGCAAAGCCTGGTGATGTCCAACACATCCCCACATCCCACCCTGGGCGGGATCCCTGCGGCTCCTCCAGCCCACTCCAGGGCTGCCTTGGGTGGACACGCTCCCAGCTTGGGCCAGACCTCTGTTTTCAACTTAGGCAAGTATCTATGGCAACTGTGGGGCTATTTTAAACCGTTCCTATTTAGCCACCTCCAGGCTGAAAGTTAAACAGACAAAAAAACCCCAGCCCACCCCATCACGCACTCCTCTAACAGCTCACGGCGTGTGACAGAGCAGGACTGATTTTAGTTTGCTCTCTCCTTACAGGGTGGGTGGGTTTTGTTCGGTTTTAAACACTTGAGATTTAGTTTTTCTCTTCGAGGAAAACTGTGAGCCCAGTGTTTTTCTAAAAAACAACTTTTAAATGAAAGGTGATGGCTTTGGGCAGCCACATGACTCCAGGGAATAGAACCTTACAAATAACCTCAAATATCAGATTATTTGAAACATGTTGTAGGATTTGGCACTCCTTTCATTTTGGAGGTGATGTCCAATGCATACATCTCCCTACTGGAAAAAGTCCTCATCTTCTTTACAAGCACAACACTTGACAAGCAACTTTAACCTCATGCTAGATTAAGGCTGTTCCTTGTTCCGAACGTGACTTGCTACAGAAGGCAGAAATTTGTCAGATGAATCGATGTGCAGAAGTGGCAGTGATGGAAGGAGAAGCCAGGCGAGTGTTGCAGCTAACAGGAAGCCAGGTGCAGTGTGTTTACACATCCTTGTTATCAACCCACAGCCACAAATGCATTTGCTGCGCTGTGTTTGCTTTGCAAACCAGGCCCTACTTTGCATCACTTTGAGGATTTTCTGAGCCCCGGGGCTCTGCTTAGCTCCCCAAGCAGGAGCTCTCTGTTTCACCAGGGACACTCACAGCGGGGCTGACCTGTGGTGCCCAAAGCCCTAGGGCTCTGCAGCAGCACACTCTGGAGGGACACACAGAAATGTCTGTCTGTCTGTGTGCCAGGTGTTCACACGGAGCCAGCCACCCTCCCACAGCACCTCACACACCTCACAACCCTGCAACCACTGCAGCCACTTCCCAACTCCTGCTCACAGAGATTTTATTTTCAACTGCATAAATCACGGCAATGGCCATCACTGCCATAGAACTGAACTCTCCCCTGCTTGACAGACTAATTTGGGGAATTTAGGAGCTATTTCACCACCTGATGAAGGTGGTTTTGCAGTCCACACAAGTAGTTAAAAGTTGCTCAGCTATTTGAAAGTTAAAAACCAAGCCTTACTACCAGGGAATGATGACAGAGGGCAAACAACATAAAGGCATTTGATTGCAGCCTCAGCAGCCAGCTGCAAGTTCCTCTGCACCTTTCTTAAGGCACTGGATACCCGAGAGCATCACAGCCCTGTGCCCAGTGGTGCTGGCTGGATTTACACATTCAGCCTGGTGCTGTGGTGGTGTCTGTACTGAACACCAGCTCTAACCCCTGTGCCAGAGCTCAGCCTGCACATCCACACACGAGGCTGCAGCTCTCTCCTGACCCTCCACCAGCTGCAGGCACAGCTGGGCTGCAGAGCCCACCTGGAGCACCTCCTCTTTAATTACACCAAGATACTGAATGCATCAAGGTTAAACTTTACCTTCTCAGCCCCATGAGAGGCAGGGCCAAACAAACCTGCACTGTGCACTAGAACTGAAGGAGCAGCAGAGGGAGGTTATGAAAGCAGATAATTTGCTTTTCATCCTTGGCAGAACAGGTACCCACATACCCAGAGTGCCGTGGCACTACCCCAAAAACATCACTCCTCAGCACCCATGGCTGACCTGCCTTCTCCTTGCTCTGCACCAGCACTTGCTCCCTCTCACTTGGCACGAGCTTTGGCAGCTTTCAGGTTCTGAATCTGGAGCGGATTCAAGCAGCAAAAGGAAAATCTCAGCAAGGTGGCAGCAAACAGCCAGTCAAAACAAACGAGAGGGGGTTAGAAAACCTTCCTAGTTCATCTTTGGGAGCAGAATCAATCACCACGTCAGCAGCGTGGTCCCCTGGCCCTCCAGGAAATGGACTCTTTCCTGAACACTGCAGGGCAGAGAGAGAGAGAAAGCTTGGAGTTGATGATCTTTGAGGTCTTTTCTAACCTTATTGATTCTTTGATTCTATGAGGTATCTATCTATCTATCTATCTATCTATCTATCTATATCTGTTTCTTGCCATTAAAAAATATAAAATAGGAAACTGCTGTGAAGACTTCTTCACTACTGCCAGGACTACACCAGAGTAAGCCAAGACTTGCTCCAAGACAAGCAGCATTCTGAGCTGGTGTGAATGCAGCACACAAGGACAATTCTCATGCTACTTACATGGAAAAACATGCAGTGACTCTGGGTTTAAAACTGCCCACATGGTACAAAACTCACCATAGTCCAGACACTCATGTTGGAGTGCATGATTAACTTCCTGTGGGAGTCTGAAGCTGCCTGTGCCACATGTGAAACAGAGCAGTGAGAATGTCAGTGCTGTGAGACTGGCAAAGGGTGGGGGAAGCATCTTCATCAATCAACACCAGCTCTTCTTTCCTAAAGGAATGTGTCTGGTGATGTTGGATGAGCAGCATCAAGTCTGTCATGGGAAGAGGAGCTCATTTGTGACCCTCAGCACCGTGTCGTGCCAGGGGCTCAGCGTTATCAGCTGCATGCCCATAAACATCCATTACCCAGACATTCAGTTTGGGGAATTTACAAACAAAAGAGACAAATGGCTATAATAATGTATTTATATAATGATCATATGGTTTATGAGGTATTCGTTTACTATAGATTAACTGTAAGTTCTGGGAGAAGAATTTGAGTCTGTCCAAAAAATCTACCAAACAAGTAAGTGCTTTGTTACTGCAGAGGAAGCCTTGTGAAGCGAGAGCAACTGCTGTGTGTCAATGGGCGATGTAAGGAGTCCTTTCTTTAAGATAGCATTTCATTTTTAGAATTTCTAATGCTTAACAGTTGCCCTTCACCATTTTAAAGCAGTATCAGAGGAGCAATACAGCCAAAATGAGTGTATACCTTACTGAAACTAATGGGGTTAACATGGCATTGACAAGACAGGGTCTGACCTTCAAAGTCTTTTTTCAGGGAACATTATTGACTCCATTTAAAGGCTGAGTAACAGCAAGCACTCTCTGAAATAGCAGGGTCAGATTTCAAAGCTGTGTAAATCTGTTCACCATACCAAGAGTAGACTTCAGTATTACCTAATAAAGGTCAGATCTCGTGCTTTAAGGGGTGCAGACGAACAGCAGTGCTGATGATGTGCTGGCTCCCCGCGTGGTCCAGAGTGAGAATGGGGATGTGTTACTGAAGGCTAAAGGAGGCTCAGTCTCAGCCCTGGAGTGCTCAGCTCGTTCATCCTCCCTGCAGGAGTGTCCCACTGCTCAGCCTGCACTGGCCTCTCTGCCACATGCCACAATTTTTCCGCATACCAAATTATTCACACTGGAAAGCAAACGGAACTGGCTGACTCCAAAAGCTCCTGCTCATTTCAGCTGGCTGGTTACATTCCTCATACACAAGAAAACAGCAGTGTAATTCTTTTTCTCCTCTGAATTGGTTAGCTTCACCTGGTGCCAAAAGGCAGTGAGAGTCCCTGCCGGTCCCACGATGGGTTCTTGGCCATGCCACAGCACAAACCTGCTCCTCTTGTCCCTCAGTGCCAGGACGAAGGAGGAGCACAGACATTACCAAGAAAACATTCCCAGGGCCACAGGCTGAGCAAGGCAAAAGTCTGTACTTCAGGAACACATGCAAAGCACATTCATCACTTTAAAGCATCATCCAGAACTTCTGACACCACAGCACAAGATTTTGGAAAGTCTCCATATTTATCTTCCACCAGCAAAAGCTCCATAGTCAATCCAAACTGACTGAAATTAAACATTGATGGAACCTCCTAATGTAATGCCAGCCATCACCAATGGTCACCTCGCTTTTCTTTTGATTTCAATGCCATTAGTTCAGACAACACTTATCAACTTTGATCCATAATCAGGAAAAGTACAAGTTTTATCATTATTACATGAGACATTACTTAAGTGTATGTTATCATGAATGAAAACAGCTCCTCAGAGTGAAGCTCTTACAAAATCATTTGGCCAGAACACTGTAGGTTTGAATCTGGAAATGAAAACTAAATGATAACACACAAGGCAATTCCAACACCAGGAAAATTAATGAACATTGCAGAGGAAGGATTCTTGGATAAGAGGGAGAACTGTATTAATCTTCAGCTGCTTATAGGCCATAAACAAGATGTTTTATAGACAGAGCTGCAGAGTTACAGTCGGGTGTAGTGGAGTTTTAAAGGCATCAACTGGAAGCTCAATAGCCAAGCCTTGAGAGCGCTTGGCAGAGCTGTGGGGTGGGTGTATGGCTTGCTGTGCCACCAGGCACACAGAGCACTGCCTTCACACTCTTACCCAAAAGTCTTCCTCCTAGTGATTTCTCACAACCATTATTAAAAAGAAAAGAAAGAATAAAAAGACTCCTTAAACACCACTACACTTGCTCAAAGCTTCTCATTCTGCTTGTTCAATGCAAAAGAACCTCTTACCTGATGTGAAAGAGCTGTAAGGAACGACCATTAAATAAGCTCTGCTTTCATTACAAAGATACATTTCCATGTATTTCCATTTCACAGCCATGAAGTTCACTTCTGGAATGCCAGAATGGACAAGTTTGAACACAAGTCCTGTGCTTTGCTGTTCAGTGTTTGCTTTCTAGGGAATTCTGCTCCCCACCAAAGAGAGTCTGGAAAGTCTTATCCACCTGCCATTGGCATGCAGGAGGTTTGGTACTGAGTATTACAAATTCTGTGCTACAAACCACTGACAAAATATAATTGGTCCGAAGTCCCTGCAGGATGTCTCCCATCAGAACATGAACACAAGAAGCACTTCAGAAGATTGACTTCATACAAGATGTGTAACTCTCTAATATTAATTGATTTAACCTCTGCTCAGAAAATGATTCCAGTAAGTAGCACAATGTCTTTAAAGACTCAGACTGAAATGAACTTAAAATAGTGAGAGGTAAGAAGAGAAGGAAACTGAGGTACAGCCAGATGTTCTTGTTGCAAGAGCTCATTCATCTTCTCAGTTCTTTCCCTGCCTGTGAGCCAGCTCCAGTCAAACTCCAGCTCCCTGCTCCAGACACAGCTGATGCTGCTGCTCACAGAGAACCTAAGGAGGAGGTGAGTGCTGTTACAGATCAGTGCCAGACTGGAGCCCTCACACTGTGCTGTGGGGATTATCACACAAAAAGCATCTCAGTGCCATTCCCAGATCAGAATATACTGCATAAAATTGGCTGAAAGTTTTCTGGACTCTAGAAAGGTATCCGTGGAAAACTCAGTTTTTCCCATCTGGTACTCTGTCTCTCAAACAGCACTCACTGATGATCCTGTACTGAGCACACACCTGCCTTTCCAGTTGATTTGGATTTTGGTGACCTGTGGACTTCCCTTGCACCACTGGAGGCATGTCTCCCTGCATTCCCATCCTGCAGCTCTCCCAGGAGAGTTTCTGTACCTGGTCCCCAGTGTCTGGTGGCCAAGAGCAGGCTGTGGGGTCCCCACACTGGGCCACCAAGTCCCCGTGCTGGTCAGCAGCCCCCCACAGCCTCCTCCAACCTGCAGCCATCAGCACCCCCAGAGCCCTGGCTCACCTGAAAGGGAACATTTCCTGAACTGCAAAGCCACACAAGTTGGCTCCTCAAGGGCCATGGGAAGGGCAGGAGGACATGCAGCAAACGAGGAGAGGGGAAAAATCTGCACTGAGGTCCAGTGGCAGCCAAACAAACAAAAAAAAAAAAACAAACAAAGCCAAAACAAAGCAGGGAAGGTAAAGGTGCAGTACAGATAGCAACACAGGAGAGAAGATGCATATTTTTCTTCTAGAAGTAACATTTCTGCACATTGACCTCATACAAAATAAAGCTCATCCTAAGCATTCATGTTCCTTACCCCTGAATTTGTGCCAAATTCAAATAACCTCAGTGTAAGGGTGTCCAGCCTAACACACACCTATCCCTTGGGCAGTACAGGTCACTGCAGCTGCAAGTAGTCACTTGCCCTGTGCATGGCAGCAGTAAGGCTACGAGATCTCACTTGATGATTTTCATTATTTTTAAGATGTATCGTTTACACACAGGAACAGCTCACAAGAGCATCAACTTTTACAACACCTTTTAAAAGTCAGTGATGCAAATCCTCCCCTTTCAGGCAACTGTTTACGCTGTTAAAAGGTTTTAAGCCCAGAGCTGTTGAAGCCATAAACATTTATTTTAGTGCTTGGTAATTCAAAACTGTGGTCAAGCAACTCTGAGCCCTTCTGAATGCAGTCAGCTCCCCGTGGTTCACAGCAGCACCACAAAAGCAGCCAGCAGCGAGACAACAAGGGGGAAAGAGTTCCTGCTCTGGGGGCTGTCTGAACGACCCCATTTCTGCTGTGCCCCATTTAGGGCTGGAGAAGCTGCAGCCAGGCTGGAGAGGGGCAGGCAGGGCAGCCCCAGCACCAGCCCCAAGCCCACCCTGGCTGCCCAGGGGGGAGCAGCCACTTCCCTTCCCACCCCTGCACCCACCCAGCCACTGCCACCAGCTCCCAGCCACTGCCACCACTGTCAGAGCCACTGCCACCAGCTCCCAGCCACTGCCACCAGCTCCCAGCCACTGCCACCACTGTCAGAGCATCCCAGGATGGAGGGAAACCACCAACTGCAGTAGGCAGTGACCAACTGCAGGCAGTGACTCTGGAACGCTGCTGCCTGCAAACCTGCAGGGTCTTTAGGGGTCCCAGACACCCCCAGGCAGTGATGGAGCAAGGCAGGTGGATCCAGGGGGGCTCTGCAGCTCCCTGGCCTCTGGCAAAGGCAGGATATGTGCAGAGGAGGCTTGCTGGCCCTAAATACAGCACAAACACTTCTTTCTGCTACCCCTCTGTCAGCCTTTGGCTTAGCGTGAACACCCTCGGTGCTTTGGGATGTGATTTAAGGCTTCCTGGTGGCTTTGGAAGGGAATTGGTCATCTCAGGCACAGCACAGACAGACTGGGAACAGTCAAGAAAACATAAAACCTGCTCACACATAAGGGGATCTTTATAAAATTCCAATTACTGCTGGCTTGTTACCTAAGAATCCCTGAGAGGTAAGAGATACTGCTCGCTGTGAGGCCCGGGGTAATGAAATTACAAATCTCTTCATGAGTAAGCAGATGCTAGAAAGCTGCGTTTATTTGGCCTACATATTTGAAACTGTTCAAAAGGTTATTGTCTCACAAAATTTGGATCAGGAATTACTACTTATATTTCCCTTTCTCTAACTAGGAGTTATATTCAGAGTCGCTTTTAATTCCTTGGTGATCGATTAGAACAGAGACATTACTGCAAAGAAGTCTCATTTAAATTCTGTTTTCTGAAGGAGTATCAATCATGCATACAAAAAAAAAATATACACTTAGATACTTACTATAAATAACCAGCAAATGGAGTCCCCTTGAGAAACCTGGTGAGCCCAACAGCCTCGCCTGTTCAAGTGGGTAATTAATTTGTACAAGACAACTCCCATCTTATTTTCATACTTTGTCTGCAGCACGTTTGAATTTCAGAATTGAGATTCAACATTCTTGTTGCAAACCATGGCTGGAACTGACTCAGAGTAAATAATGATCTCTACACCTCTACAGAACAGGTGCAGGAGATGAGTTTTCAAAGGGATTTTGATGCCATCCTGGGTTAGGTGCCCAACTCCAGCTGTATTACGGCATCAATTTGAGATTTAAACTATCTGAGTAACTAAACCCTGTGAAGTCAAGGCTGTCTGAAAACCCTCCTGTGCCCAGTGTCGCTGTGGAAAGCCTGTCCCATGCAGGCACTGCTTTGTGCCAGCAGCACTGTGCTCCAGGGAGGATGGGACAGCCCCAGCCAGGTGTGAATGCCTCATTCAGCCATTCCCTGCACCCTCCCTTGGTGCCAGCACTGAACACAATGGATTTCCTTATCCAGAACACTCTGTGTGAGTAACTCCTTGTGCTGCAGCACCAGCAGCTCAGGGTATAATGTGCTGTCAGCAGAGGGTCTGACTGCACCTCACCTTCACACCAGAGAACAGAACTGTGCTCTTCAGGGGGTGCTTCACAAAGGCACGGCTGGCAGGAGCTGTAGGAC
The DNA here is from genome assembly GCA_013396875.1 of Vireo altiloquus. NCBI lineage: Eukaryota > Metazoa > Chordata > Aves > Passeriformes > Vireonidae > Vireo > Vireo altiloquus. The sequence continues at coordinate 77,539 of VZRF01007244.1, forward strand.
ACACGTCTGTCCCACCCTGCAGCCTGTGCCTGCCTGCCGTGGTCCCCAGTGAGGAGCCTTCATTTTATGAGTAACACAGGAAGGTGGAGAGTCACCTTCCTGCACATCTCTGTTCACTAGACTGGCAGGTACTGGGGCTTGAAAAGAGAACTTAAGAACAGAAGACCTGGCTCTTAAAAGTCTGCAGACATCTGACTCTGACAGCCTAAACCATTTTTAGCAAAGCATGGCACACAATCTTGGCATTCTGCATACCAGGCTTGTGCCTGCACCACTGCACAGACCTCTGCAGCTTTAAGGATCATCTAAACTATATTGTCTAACTAAAGAGAACGAGCTCTTGGTTCAATATACAGCTATGGCTTAAAATGCTCTTTAAGGTAAGGACCAGAACAGCCCCACAAAGCCTGACACAAGCATTGTGTCATGACCTGTGGTTAATACCTCTGTATTAGAAGGAAGATGCACATGAGGAATGGAAGGACTGTGGTGAGGAGGTCTTGGGCTCTACAGGGGAATTCTTGCAAAGAATAACATTCCCAACACAGAGCCTGCAGCTCTGAGAGGCCCCTGAAGCCCAGCCAGCTGGAAAAGCAACACAGGATCTGACCCAGAGCAGCTCCCAAAGCACAGCCAGGCAAGCAGCAGCCATGCAGCAACACGTCCAGAGACATCTCCCAGACACAAACCCCGAGGCAGCAGCACTGACCCCACAGGTACACTCCTGGACAGGTCTGGACACTGGGAATTGTGTCTGCCCACGTGAGGAACTGGCTGGGGGGCTCCAGCAGCCCCTCATCCCTGCCCCAGTTCCTCACGTGGGACTGCTCCAAGCACTTCACACAGACCTGCTGCTGCAGCCACTGAAAGCAAGAGCCTAGGAAGCAGAGAGCCAGGTCACATCTGGCCATCTGTGCCTGGAGATGGGATGCTTTGGCTACTGCTTACTTCTGCAGACAATTACTGAGCGCACTCTTCTGTGTCATTTGGGCAGGTTTGGGTTGTCCTCACACTCTCTGCTCTGAGGTGATGAGGGAAGGGGTCCAGGGAAGGCTGTACAGTCACAGCCATGAGGGAATCAGCCCCCACACACACCATACTTGGGATGTTTTCATTAACAGAAATGGTTGAATTATTTTCTGTTTTCCTCCTGAACTAGCATCTGGCTGCCTAATAAAGTACAAAGGCCATTCTGGCAGAACAGATAGACACTTTCTAATTTTATAGTATTTTAGTCTCCCTCCTTCTGCAAGTATTCTCAGCCTGCCTCTCTCCCACTCATGCTACCCCAGAACTTCAGCTACCAAAGAAACCACTGAACACTGTCAGCCAGGGCTGTAATTCATGCTGATTCACACCTGCCGGGCCCAGAGGCTTTTTCTCCTCGCACACCAGTCTCCTGAGGCTTATTTTTATTCCTCAGAGATCCTATTTTGAGGGCTCAAAGCTGATTTCTTCCTGTTACAGAAAGGACTGGGATAAAGTAAAGAACACAGGATTAAGCCTGAGGTAATCCAAGTGAATTTGAGACAACACCTCACCTGATAGCAAAAAACACAAAGTAATTGCAAATAGAGTTTGCTTCTGAAGGACCACGCAGGCATTCTCCCACCTCCAATGCTTTTTATGGTGGCAGCGAGGGGGACAAAGGGTGGGTGTGCTCCAGGGATGCTTCCAAACCCTCTCTGCAGGTCTGCTTTCACAGAATCACAGATTATCCAGAGTCAGAAGGGACCAAAAGGACCATCAAGTCCAACTGCTGGAGCTGCACATGCCTCTGTTTGTCCTCAGTTTGGAAATTCAAGGTCATTTTTCTCCCCGAGTTTCAGAACATGCAGCAGATGGGCTGCTTGAAATCTCAGCTGCATCCTCAGAGGTTACCCAGGAGCCTCCCAGTAGCTCCTGCCTGATCAGGATTCCCCTGCAATAAATGTCACTCTCACATCCACTGATCTCAGCTCACAAATTGGTGCAATTCACTTCAGTTCGAGAACAATTATCTTTATCTCTAAAAGCCACCACGATAAAAAAAAGTCACCAATCGTGGAGGAGTTTAGGTGGAAAAACCTCCAACTCTGAACCGTGACAGTTCCAGCTAGACCCAAACTGCTGCTGAGCCTGCCAAAACCAGAATGCAAATCATAAAACATTCCCAATGAGGCTGTCTGCTACCTGAGTTACATTTACCCAAGGAACAGCAGCAGAGCACGGGGAAGGGGAAGAAAGCAGGAAAATCGTAACACAATTTGACAGTAAATTCTTGAAATATGTTTTAGTCAGCCCTCTCCTCATCAGGGCATTTTTAGGATGAGGAAATAGGCAATACAGAAATTAAAATTCCCCCTGTTTTGCTGCTCCTGCAGTAAGTGACAGGGTAAGAGCAATGTTTGGAGAGAGGCTGTATAAAGAGAACAGTCTCCATTAATCTCATCCCTTCCCATGGTGAGAGTACTTAATTTACACTTTCTGAGCTGAGTAATTACCCCTGCTTTACCCTTACAGCTCCTACAGGAGCAGGATAACCAGCATCTGCACAGAGCTCCAGAGGCTCTGTGTGCTGCTGCAGGGAGCTCTCTTCAGCCCCAGTTCCAGGTCTGTGGCAGAGCACTCACCTGGGGCTGCTCCCAGGGCTGCCCTGCAGGGATGCTGGGGTGTGCTGGAGACCCCCGAGCAGGGCAGAGTCCCTGGGGGGGCAGGAGCACAGGAAATCTGCAGAAGGGCTGGTCCAGCAAAGCTCACGGGAAAAAAATCCCCAAACAAATGGAAATTACCAGAGTCCACGAGAGGAGATACTACAGGGGTCACCTCAGCTGCCTTGTGTGAGCACAGGGCAACACTACAGATAAAAAACAATGCTAAAAAAGAAGAAAGAAAACCAAAACACAAAGTTAACCTTGCCTGAGCACCAAGGTGTTACTGTCATTTCCACCATTAGATCATGGATGAACCAGTAGAGATTTGAGAGATGAAAACTCAGTTACATGTAAAACCAAAGTGAGATATATAAAATACAACTAATAAAGCCAAAGGCATCAGGATCCAACCACAGCAGAGTTCTGGTGCCAGGACACAGCTAAATAGGAGGAACAAATGCAACAGCCACTTAACTGGGGCTGAAAGTCTCTATGCAAGCTCCCATGGTTCTCTGAACTTTTGTAAACTCTGGAGAAAAAGAAGCACTAAACAAAACATAAAAATAAATCTAAAATGGCCCTAGAGCCACAGAATGTGCCCCAGAAATGTGCCCCAGAGCACTCTGCTGAGAGCTGGTCAAACAAACCCTGCACACTGCCAGAGTGGCTGCAGCCTCATTAGGGACCAGCACGACAGCTTCACAGGCTCTGAAAAATCAGGGATTGATGCAGTTTACATCATGCTGATGATTCTTGAAGGGAGAAAAGAAGTTATTTGGCAATTCTGGTAGATTTTGTCATTTTATAGTTGGAAATACACGCACAAAATTTATGTTTTCGTTCCGTATCTGTAGGCGAGATTAATTTTTCTTTCAAGTCTGACTAATATCCTCACTCCCCCTCTACCACTGGCTCGGGAGTCACCGAAGAGACAAGATTTATGTGTTTTATTACTTGAAACATATGGAGCCACTCGCATGAATCACAGCCACGTCAATTAACCCAGCAGGAGGAGTGCAAACACTGCTGTCCCTGGGCACGAGCGCTGGTGCTGGCCGTGGCAGGAGAGACCCCTCGTTTTTGGAGAGGCTTCTGTAGTTCCCTACAGACCTTCCACCAATATTCCTGATGGGAATGGTGGGGCAGACCAGGAGCTGCCTGGCCAGGTCCCACTTGTCAGTGACTGTGGTGGCACCAGTGCTGGCTCCCAAAACACGCAGCGACTCCGTGGGAAGCAGCAGCCTCAGAGCTGCAGCACCTATGCCCAGGCAGAGAGTCCTGTGCTCCCAAGGGACATTTATTTTTCATTTCTACTTCTGCAATATTTAAAGGAAATCGTAGGTATCTCAGCTAAGGGGAGAATGGCACCCAGCGATCCCAAAGCCTGCTTCTGTCAGCTGAAAAATTCATGCCTGACATGCCATCCATCACATTTCGCTCCAGGCACCTCAACCTAATCCAGCCCCCAACCAGACAGTCTCAGCCAAGCAGTTCCTGGGAATCACAGACTGGAAACCTCCCAGGCAGGCTCTAAGATGCAGTACCTAGCTCTGCTGCTGAACACCTGCACCACAACAGACTTAAGTCCTCTCATTGAAAATTTCAGGCTGCTCCACCCATCTTTCCTTTTTGGAAAAAAAAAAAAGACAATTTAATTTTTAAAAAATATCTTTTTTTAAAGTTATATCAGGAAACAGGTTATTGTGTGTCAGTCCTAACTCAGGCCCGTGTATCATATACAGCCTTGGTGCACAGCTCAGCTCAGATTTTGAGGTAGGCTGGAACAAACAAAGGGAAATCCAAGGAAAAGGAAAAAGCTGCCACCTCCATCCATGGGCCTGGCACACCTTCTGTTGGAGCAGCCACGAGGTGCTGCTTGTGTTGGGACTTGGAGTCTCAACTCTCAATCTGCTCTCCTCCTCCCACCTGCCTTATCCTTCTCCAGGACTGGCCAGCTCCAGATGTTTATGGGCTACCTACAGAGCACAGGAGAAATGCCACTGCCCAGGGACTAATCAATATTCTCTGCAAGCATCCTCCAGCTGAGTCTCGTGAGAACATTTTGTGCCACATCTTGAAAGAGGAGGCATTGCTCTTGATTTGATGAAAAATGAATTGGAAGTACGAGCTGTGTATGTGCTAATTTACAGCGATGAAGTTTGCATTCATTACCGTAATGAGCACTGCATAAAGCATATAATCAACATCCCCTGCAGATGTCGAGAGGAATCCAGAGGCAGGGAGGAAATACATATACTTGCCATAGCTGATCATAAACATCATAAACTTCCAGCCCCAAAAAAACACAAAGCAAGAGAGAGTCCTTTTTCTCCCTATTAGTCCTCAGAGGTATTTGAGTGTATCTCTGAACTAATGAGCTTAGACAGGCTTTCAACCATGGGATAAATATTACAAGTGTTCTAAATATTTTTATTTACAAAGTGAAGGCACAACTGTTTCACTTCCTTCCCAGAAGAAGACAGAAGTCACAAACGGTAACTGGAGATAACCAATGAAATCCTTCTACGTTGAGGAAGATGTTTCTTTAACATCACAACGGAAGTTAAGAGCAAGCAATTGAAGAAAAACGCCAGAGTTTAATAAATCATCACCTGAAATAAAACACCAGAAAACCTCACCCACTGTCTGTGCAATTGAAGCAAGGTGGGCAACAGTGAAATGGTACCTGTTGTGTGAAATGAAACACAAACCACCTCCTAAGGGATGGAAGAAGGTTGGTGGTGGTTTGCTTGATCACATGGCCACGTGCAGCAGTAAGAACAACGCGCCAGAGGATGTGCACCAAGGTTAGTGTGAGTAAGAGCTCTCCAGACACCTACACGGGGAGCAGTTCTTACCTTCTGGCAGCCTGGGGTTGGCGTGGATGGAGTTGGGGTCCCCGTCCTCCTCGGGATGGTAACGATACAGCGTCTGGGACTGCTTCGGGGAGGACTGGCTGCGGTCCTCCTGGAGAGCGACAGGCGGAGAGGTTGTTGCGCTGAACTTCACCTTGGGGAAATCATTCCCTTCGAGGGTTTCGTGGGACGATCTCGCCAAGCTCGGCTCTGTAAAATTCACCTCTTTCAAGTCCTGATACGTGCTGTTCTCTGGCTCTTCTTTCCTGGCGTGCTTTTTCATTTTGGAGTGGGGGGCTCTTTCTTGCTCGTGCCTCTCTTTGCTCCCTTTGGGCCTCCTCTGCAGCTCCTCGGGGCTCCGGGGTGTGGTGGTGGCCGCGGTGTGCTGCGGAGGAGCCCCGGTGGTGGCCGGTGTGTCCCTGCGCGGGGGCTGCTGCAGGGAGGCCGCGGTGGTGCGGGGCAGCCTCCTGCGCTCGCCGCGCTCCGTGGCACCCTGCGCCTCCGAGGGGACCCCGGGGGCCACCGTGGTGCCCTCGCTGCGGGGCTCGGCCGAGGGAGCCACGCTGGACGCCGGGTAGTCGTAGTCCTCGCCCTGCTCCTGGCTGAGGCTCTCGTGCTCCAGGGACGAGTAGCTCCTGTACTTCTTCGGAGACTCCAGCTGGGCGTTGTCGCCCTCGGAGGCCTCCTGGTCGTAGCTGTAGGGATCGTCGTAGTGCCTCTCGGGCTCGCCGTCCTCGGCGTCCCCCGGGCTGGCCGTGTTCAGGGGGAAGGCGTCGCAGTCGGGCAGCTGGTAGCACATGAGCTCCCCGCCGGCGTTGGGGCAGTGGCACACCTTGCAGGGCGGCATGTGGAAGGTGTGCCCCGCCACGTACTTGTGTCCCTCGTGCAGGCAGCCGATGCGGCCGCACTGGGGACAGCCGTCGGCCGGCACCAGCGCGTCGATGCAGTTCGGGGGCAGCTCCGGGCACAGCATGAACTGGCAGCTGATCTTGCCCCCTCCCTTGGGGCACGAGCACTCTGTGCTGCCGAAGTCCACGAAGTAGGACTGGCCCTCGGGCACCTTGCCGTTGACGAAGCCCACGTTGACGCAGTCGTAGTACTGGTAGCCCTCGCAGGTGCAGCCGTGCTGCAGGCACGTGGCGCAGCACTCGCCGGCCTCCAGCACGTCCTCGATGCAGTTCTCCAGGGGCTGGCACTCGGCGCCCGTGCAGTCCCGCTGTGCCCCGCAGCCTCCCCAGCACAGCAGCGCCAGCAGCACGGCGTTCCAGGGGCTCCAGGGGTTCCTGGCCATCGTCCTGCCGAGGGAACGTGGCTCCGCTCGCACCTTCAGCCTCGGCCGCTTCCCCGCAGGCCCGGGGGCTCGCCTCCCAATCCGCTGAGCTGAATTCCTGAGTTACCTTTGCTCATAGATCCTGGAGTTATGAAAGAAAACTCTGTTAAAGACTACACTCGGCACATATCCTGTTAAACGTTAGAGGTCTTTAAGAGTTGGGACAAAATCCAACATCTGGAAACCTAAGGACAAAAATTAATCATAATGTCTTCCAAGCATTGTAGGCACTAAGTTTGGAGTTGGATGCTTCCCCCAGCCCTATTTTGAAAAAGAAAGGAAGAAAAAAAATGGTTGTGACTGTTCTGTTTTGAATCTGTTGACAAAACACATGTATTTCAATAAAAAGAAGGCCCTTCCGTATACTTCAATGCCTTTTTGTTAATCTTCCCGGCTAAAAAGATTTTTTGGCAGAGAATAAGTAAATATGCAGTTCTTCCTCCGCAGATATGAGCTTAAGATAATTATTCTTTATGTTTTAATTACAAAGACCCAAATCTTAAGGAATTTTTATAGACAAAACTTAGCCTTGGGACGTGAGAATTTGTCTGTACACATGTTAACTCAAAACATGGATTTTTTTTTCTGCCTCCTTCCCCCACTGAGCAATCTTTTGCACTTCAGTCTTCAGCATTAACAGTTATTTCTTTGCTCCAGCAGTGCTAAAATAGAACTTCTTTGTGTATTGCGGTTACTTTGTGGTTACACATCGCATTAACTATCCTGTAATACATATTAAGGGCCGGATCCTCTGCTCACAGAGGTTGGCACAGCTCCACAGCAGGACTGTGCTGCACAGAGGATCGACTCCAACTTCTCTGGAGGACATTTACAACAACTGAGGGTGTGCCACCACTGGCAACCACTTCTTTTAGTTTTGACAACCTCAGCAGTACTTTTTTGTGAATTACTACAGTATGAACACACTATATATATACACACATACATGAATTGGCATAATAACACTTTGTTAAAATGCCTTGAAGAACAGAAAACGGTTTTCTTTTTAATTACTAAGCCCTTCAAACATCGAAAAGTTCAAGGGTTGATTAACTGTTGTCCTTTTTATCAAAATTACCCTCAAAAAGCTACACAATTAACATGGAAAACCACTTACAACAGATAAACAATTTGCCTATGGAACTTTTATAGAACCAGCAACCTGAT
>VZRF01007246.1:0-70715 GCA_013396875.1 Vireo altiloquus
AAAATTATAATAATAATAAAGCAAGTCCATTCCAAGGAAATATTTTCTTTGGATTAAACCCCTAAAGTTTGTAATTTCATATCTACATTCACTTCAATATTTTCTTTCCATCAGGGGCTTAGAAGACAATGTGGCAGGACTGCTGGCATGTGATTTTTTCATGGTTCAGCTGAATGAAGACCACACTGACCAACTGAATTTCATATCACTATATCATTGCTGTTGAATAGGTTCTACAATTGTAGAATTGTACAATTGTAGCTTGGCAGCAAATGAACGCAGAGGCATCCTTGAACATACAGCAGATGAATGTTGCTTTATTTTATTTAAAATGTTATATTCTGACCACCTCAATCTCTTTTTATACTATGAACAGAACAGATGTGTGCTTAACATAACATTTTGAAGAGTAAGATTTTTCTCTCTTCCTCTGGGACTAGATTTTTCTGTGATTTAGGCTTGTTTCATAGTCATAAAATCTGTTACCAGTTGAGTATTAGACAAAAACAAACTTCTATACCTACCTTTAATGGTCTAGAGAATATGTAAAAAAGGTACCTAAAATTATTATCAATTTTCGTAGGAAAGTAAAGAAGGAAAATACATTTTTGAAACATATTTTAACATTGCTTAAATGTAATACCTGTTGCATAAATCAGGAAGGCAAGTATTAAAGGTAGAGCTTTTTTTTATTACTACTCCTAAAAGCATATGGCAGAAAGCAACCATAAAAATGCTCAAATGAAAATGAAATCAGAAGGAATATTATTGCTGCTTTATTTCAAAAATCAAAAATAAAAACAAACAAAAATCCAACCCTCATATTTGCCTCAAGCATAACCAATTTCTCAAACAGATTTGTTTTCACTTCTGTACAACATTTGTTTAATGCTTTTTACTAATGAATGTGTATTTATGAAAAGGCAGTATATCATTCAAAAAATAAACTGAAGCAAACTTTGGCAGTGTATCAAGGCTGCATGCCATTTATTAATCTCTTGGATAAATGCTGCTTCATTTTAAGGCTAGGAATTAATTAATTGCATTCTGTGCCACCTATAGAGAAGAGATACACTTTTTAGAAAATCATCTCATAGATAAATGAATATGCATCTTTAATTTTTTCCTTGGGAAAGGTTCCTGGCTGTAGTCCTCTACCTAGGGGAACATTCCATTTTCTCTCTAAGAACAATATTACACTTCTTTCCTTCCAGTTCATGGCACTTGAATGTCATACCCTTCATGAAAGCAAAGGATGCAAAGCAGTTATAAATATTTGTGAAGACAATAGCAGGCAATCTCTCTCTTCCTTGCAAGTTGCAAATACTAATATATTCACCAATTATAGCTCACAACAAAGAGAAAATTGCACTTCTGTACCTTGAGACCAGAGCTGTTTTATTACTGCTGCATTTTATTCAGGATGATCTAAAACAGGTTTTACTCTAATGAATACCACAGGCCAAGTTTTCAACAGCTTTTAAGCCTGCTGGGCATATGGTGGCACTGCATTTCTTTATACAAACACTATCTTCAATTCTCTGTAGCAACCTGGGGCAGTGCATGTGTGGAAATACCACTCTAAGTAGAATATCTGTTAGACAAAGAAGGTCATTTCAATGTTGATGATGTTTGAGCTTGAGAGCTCTACATCTCCACTCAAGTACAAACTTTTCAAGGATGTAATTTGCATTGCCACAGAAATTGATGACTTTTCCTGCACAGGATTTTCTGGTACTTTCTAGTACTTATTTAAATTACACCTTCATTTTACTCAATTCAGCATCAATGAAACAAAATGTCTGTCACATGTATAGGCAAATATAATTTTTTTTTTTTTCATGCTATTTGTATGAAACTTTGTTCAAAATCAATTACATGATGACATATTTTTTCAAGTAGAACTAACTGTTTATTTAAAAATGTATCATGATCTATTTGATTTTTGTATTTTTCAAGACTGATGATTACCAGTACAAGAAAATCTTGCTGTCATAGCTTCCTTTGTACATTAGCAACACTGACTTGCTGTTTTTGTTGCCAAGTATTGCATCAATTCCAGTGAAGTGATTAAAAAATAGACTGCACAACTTATTGAAATGGATTTTGGGGGAAAAAAGTGACATGGTAATTTATTAAATGCATTCTTGACTGTGATGGTGTAAAAAATCTTAACCAACTACTTACATAGTAGCTATCTATCTGGACTTAAAATGAAGGTATTGGTGAAGTTTAAAAAAAAGAGTTTAAAATAAATGTTCTCACAATGACCCCAACTTGGCACCTTAAGCTTCAATCTCTTAATCTCTGTATTTCAAAATGCATTGTTATTACATTACTTGGATTTCTTATGCAGGATGAAATCAAATCTGATAAAAATAATGAGAAAGAATTCTGATTCTGGTATTTATTTAAGGAGTAGCCTCCTTTTTATCCTTAAAGACATTCGTTCAAGTCCAGTCCACATGGTAGCCACTGAAAGTAATTGTCTTTGAATGATTAATGAGGAATGAATTGGTAGTCTCAGTCCATTTCCCAGCACAAATCATAAAATTCAATGTCAAAACTATAGTTAATTAATTATGCCAGCACAGAAACCAAGGTTTAAATACTCTTGAATAGATCACTATTTATTTATATTCGGACACAGTACTGCCAGTTTATGACTGAGGCATTTCTGAATTTGCATTGTCTCTTCTACTCCTACAGTAGCTGCATTTACTTACTTCAGACTGACATATTTCTTAACAACTGGCTTCAAATTTTATTTATTTTTCATTCTGAACTAAAAATTGCATTTTTATTTTTGAAGTATTTACAGATGCTGTAATAAAAAAGCATATGACGTGTTGTATACAAAGAAGCCTTTCCTAGACAATTGTGACCAGTATCTGGCTCTTTCTTTATTTATGTTATTATGTAAGCCTTTATTAAGCAGGTGGACTCCAGATGGAGAGTACCTACTGGTTCAAGACATTGATAGAATTAAGGTAAATTATCCCTTCTGTGCCGTCCCTCCATGCAGACTACTCCCAGTTTTCTCTGCAGCTCAGTTTCCTACACCAGAAAAGAGATAAAATATTTACATTCTGAAATCTTGAAAGGCTCTTTCAAATGTAGGCCAAATGAGACTTTGAGGAGAAATAAATTAGTTAAGAAATTAAATACTCAGTCTTAATATAATTTTTTAATCACAGGTGTTTGAACCTACACATGACGGTGGAGAGAGGAGGGGAATGTTATTGCAAAGATGTTTGGTATAGTTAACTGAATCATAAACAAATTCATACTCACAGGTCCAAACAGTCTAGGAGATTAGGTTCTGTAGGTATAGTACTCTGGGATGCAAATTTTAAAATGAAAAAGGCTAACACTGTTTTGATCTTTTTCACCTGGAATTTCTGGCCTGAATTGTGTATTTCCTACATAGGTCACAAAACCCTTATGGGAAGAGGAAATAAAATCAACACACCAAAAAACCCCAACCCAAACCAGAAAGAAACACAGCCCAAACTGCTACAGCTTTCACATTCAGCAAAGGCTTTTATGCCTTAGGACAGAATAAAGGATATGAAACTCATTGTTAGATTGCAAGAAGATTAAAAGAAAGCACTCTACTGAGAACCTGTATAATGATGGCTCCAAGGACACGCAAGGAATTTGTTCCACATGTATGCATCAGGGTTTGTTAATTTTTCTGTCACCCACAGGGACTATTCTCTTTCAGCTGGTATTTAAAAAAAATCAGAGACAAGGAGTTTGAGTCTTATTTCTCATTTTGAAGAATAAGTTAATAGCAAATCATACCTAAGGTTTATAGAATTAGTTTAATGAGAAGGGATTTGGTGCAAATTTTCAGTTTGAAATATGGAAATGTATGGCATTTCCCTGCCAGTGAATTCAGTGCAACTCAGCAATTCGAGTACTTTGTATGTGGAAATAAGTGTCAAAGGGCATGTACAACAGCTTAAGAGTATCAGTGTCCCAGCTGAATGAAGCTTCCTGGCATATCATCCATGACACGTCATTTATTTTTGAAAATTTTCCAGACACAATTTTAAAAATAGAAATATATTTGAGGGGTTTTGCAAGATTTTTTTCTGTTTTGTACTATTTCCAATGACCTACGAAATTTGCTCTGTTAGATTGGAAGAAATTGAAAGAAAACTATAAAGTTTAAAAGCCATTCTGAGAGGCAGAAGAATCAAACAGAATGAGTTCATTTATCACCACTGTGTAAAGGGTAAAATGCATAGCAGGAAAGAGAAAAAGTCTGTAAGAGATGTTGAAGGAAATGATCCTTTTGAGATATATCTGTCTCACTTTACAGAAAAACAACATATGCATATAGTTTATTGGTTTTGAGTTGTGTTTTCACTCCTGTTTAAATGCTTTATAAAATGAAGATTCACTTAAGATATAAGGAAGTGATGGTTATCAGGTATTTTGTATATCTCCAGGTAATTTTCCAAGAGTATGCAGAATATTATAAAAATCTTTAAAAATACTAATTATATCCGGATTAAATGACAAAGATTTGTCATTATTTCCATAATGACAATCAAAAAAAAAAAAAAGTGGAAGGAAGCTGAGCAGATATTTATTAGCTTAAGGTGTTACAGAATTTAAGAGAACAGTTGTTAAATTAACCCATATGAATGATTTACTCTATGTATATAGCTTCTTACCAAGATATTGGTGTATAACTAGGAGGAAAATGATTAAACTAGAGAAGATAGTATTCACGTTTCTACATTATATGTACCAGTTTCTGGATCTTATTCCTCTGTGAACTCCTGTTAAACCTGAATTCCAAAAGGAAAGATGCCATATTCAATAAGAAAGCCAATAGTATCTCCTTGTTTTTATTTATTTAGGAAAAAAAATATTAAATTTCTGCATATATACAGCACATGCTGGGTTAGAGTCAGCTGGATGACAGGTTACCACCAAGACACTCCTTCATTCACTGACGAAGAAAATAAAATGAAAAAGCCAATGGGTCCAGATAAGCACAGGGCAATCACTGACTGGTTATTGCCACAGGCAAAAAGACTTGATTTGGAGAAAAATAATTGAAGCTATTGTTAGTTGCAAATAGTGTGGGGTTGTGCTTTGGATATGTCCTTAAAACTGTAGGTAATTCAGGGATTTTTTAGTTATTGTTGAGCAGTACTTACACAGAGTCAAGACCTCTCCTACTTCTCTCACCTCTCCTCCATGAGGAAGCTCAGGGTGCACAAGGGTTTGGGAGGGGATACAGTTGGGTCAGCTGACCCCAAATGACTAGAGGGATATTTCATACCATATGGCATTGTGCTCAGCATTTAAAGCTGGAGGAAGAAGAGAGAAGATGGGAGAGGGACATTTGTAATTATGTCACAAACCCGTTAAGTGTGATGGAACCCTGCATTCCTTTAGATGGCTGAGCTTCCTACCTATGGAAAGAAATGAATTAATTCCTTGTTTTGCCTTGATTGTGCATGCAGCTTTTCCTTAACCTATTGAACTGTGTTTATCTGAATCAATGAATTTTCTCGCTTTTACTCTTCTGATTCTGCCCCCTATCTCACTGGGCAGGGATGGGGGTAATTGGGATGGGATGAGATGGGATGGGATGGGATGGGATGGGATGGGATGGGATGGGATGGGGTCAGTGAACAGTTGTGTAGTTTTAGCTGCTGTCTGAGGTTAACCATGATACGTTGTTACTCTACTGCAGCATACATTTCCTTCCGTGGGATACAGTCCTTCATGGACTTCTCCATCATGGGTCCTTTCTAAAGATTTCAGTGCTTCAAGAACTTCTCCAGACCGAGTCCTTTCCATGGAGTGCAGTCCTTCAGGCATGGACTGCTCGACTGGGTCTCCCAAGAGTCACCAGTCTTGCCAGCAAGCCTGCTCCATCATGGGCTCCTCTCCCTAGGCCTCAGTTTCTGACAAGAGCCTGCTCCTGTGTGGGCTATCCATGGTCTGCAGCTTCCTTCAGGCATCCACCTGCTATGGCATGATGTCCTGTACAAGCTGTAGTATGGATATCTGATCCAATATGAGCCCCCATGGACTGCAGGAGAATAGCCTATCTCATCGTGCACTTCATCACAGGCTGCTCAGGAGCATCTCCTCCCCTTCTTCTGCACTGCCCTTGGTGTCTGAGGGATGGTTTCTCTCATGTTTTTCCTCACTTCTCACTCCTTAAATACACCTTCCCTGAGATGTCACACCTTTGGCTGTGGGGCTCAGCTGTGCCCTGTGGTTGGTGGCTTGGGGACAGACAGAACATTCTGTGTCCGGAACGGGGCAGTCCCAGATCCTCCTCGCCCCTGCCTGGGCCTGACAGAGGCAGGTGTGGGCACCTGCATCCTATAAAAGAAGTAAGAAGGCAATACGCTTGCAAAAGGATATGAAAAGTTAAAACTTCTGAAGGAGTCTAAAAACAATTTACCACCAACCACCAAGATGAGCAGTTTAAAACCAGAACTGTTCATGTAGTTGGGGACCTTGCACACAGCAGCTCCTTATAAACTTTGAGGGGTAACTGGCTATGATTATGGTTTTTAGGTGATCAGATCAGAGCCAGTGGGAGCCTGAGTTGTTCAGAAAATCACAGGGTTACATTTGAAGAGATAATTTGTTTTGAAAAAGCTCAGTGCAAAAGATGTAAGAAAAGCAATTTAATAATTTCTATAGCTTTCAGCTTTCCTCACAGGCATCTGATTATAAACTTATGATACTGTTGGTATACTGATGCTTTTGCTATTGATCTTCAACAGCTGGTTAAAAGTTGCATTACAAAGTTTTTAGAATTGTACTGATTTCGATTTCACTCTGAAATTCCTCTGACAGGTTTTTATCTCAAAAGGAAATGAATGGACCTTTTGAAAACACTTCATTGTTTGCATTGATGTTAGCTGTGATTATTTCACTGTCTAGACAAAAAAAAAACCCTTCTAACGTGACCAAGGGCTGTTCTCTAACAGCTTTTTGTTGAAATGTGCATGAAGAAGGAATGCTGGAATGAAATATCTCCAAAAGTACAATGATGCACAGCAAAAAGGAATCTTAATTTCAGGAACTCCCTCTGAGGATAGTGAGAAAGTTTATTCTATTACAGGTTGCTTGAAAGAGAAGAAAGTAAAAAAGAAATAAAAGCTGACATTGGTGACAGGGAAAAAGAAAAACCAGTATTTTTGTATTTGGGTCTCATTTTTATGTGTTATTTCAGGACTGAGATATTACAGGCAGAAAACAAATGTATTCTTCACTGCCATTCGATTGATAATCCCAGGTGAGCCATTTCATCTTTTACATAGTCCTGCTGATAAATCAATGAACTTCTGCTTCAGCAAGTCAATATATGCTGAAATGTTGCAATTAAGTTTTAGGTCATACTATAGAAATGCACGTGTTGGATGAATATTGAACCAGCATTTATAAGGAAATGAGTGGGCAGGTGTGAAACACATAGTTCCATACACATAATCAGATAAATGCGTCCTCAGTAGCTCCACTATATCTTTTCTTATAACTCTTTAATGAATTTTTGTTAAAAATAACGAAGAAAATTAATAGTTATGAAAAAATAAGACTGAAATAAATTTGAAGATGTTATCTACTCCATTACTGCAATACAAACTCAACTATATTTTTCCTATTCTTACAAAATATTTATGTTTTACAGGTTTCCATTAATGGAGGGTTTGGAGCTTATGTCCCTCTCCCCGAGTCTACGAAAATTGCTATAGAGTTTTTATACACTGAGAAGTTCTGTTTGAAGCTTTTTCTTTTCTCTTTTCCAAAGTTAGTTAGCAGTCAAACTATATGCAAATATCAGTGTTGCCAAACCCAAAATGGGCACCAGCAGCCTGTTGCTGAGATGTCTGTGGGTGCCAGAACTGTGCTCTCTGGCATTTTTTCCTTGTGGAAATATGTATAGTCAGACAAACAATTCTTGTTTATTACCCTGATTTAGACTGCGGAGATGGCAGGCGAGGCTGTCCAATGGGTATCCCCAGACAGCACCAATCACATAACTGGCTATCTCTTTCCCATTTCTTGACTCTCCTTCTAGATGGCCTCATAGCTCCCTTTTCTCTTCTTGGTCTGCTCTCAGGCATGTAACTCTCATTTAATTACTTTTCCCTCTTAGTCTCAATTTTGCTATATATATACACCCAAATTTTCTATTTTTTATACCATTACCAAGGCAATCCCTGACCTTTATAGCATTACAGATCTAGTTATTAAGGTGCTGTTGATATCAGAATATTCTGCTTCTACAAAGGTCCCCAGTATCCCCTGCCAGCAGTTTGTGATATTTAGTCAATTCTCACATAACTGCCCTCTAAGCAACTGTGAAATGTGATGGTCCTTCACAGTGCGATCATTAACATTTGCCAGCTGTTGCACTGTTGTCTATTACATCCAAAAATTTCTCATGTCACAACCAGTAGTTTTTCATATCCTGTTCAGTCAGCTTAATATCAGGCCAGGTCACACAGTCAGTGGCTCACTTACTTGCCTATCTCTGTAGCCTAACATTATTCTCCCTTATTGGGGGTAAGAGGGCATGTGAAGTCCATAATACCAATATTTAGCTGAAAAGAATGCAAAGCTTACAAATTCCATTACTCTAGTCTCTACAAGAGAGTCTATAGCCTCACTACAGCATAGAGCATTTCTTATTGCCAGCTTACTGAGAAATGTAATTTTTGTCTTTGTACATTAAAGTATGTTAAAATATACCCAATATCCAACTTCCTTAACTCCAACAATACCTTTCTGTGGTTCATTAACTGAAGCACTAAAAATATTGGCGAATGGCTTCAGAGGCACTCTTTTGATTTTATGCAAAATCACTAGAGTATCAAATGCAGCTATCACACTGTTTATGATGTGTGATACTCCCACAAAGACAAATTCTTTCTCAGCAAGCAGAACTAGAGATGTCCTGTACTGTACAGCAAAATTGGTTTTGTTGATTAGTTAGCTCATTCAGTAAACAAAACATTGAGTTCTCAACCAGAACCTCAGGCTGTGAAAGTCACTTTACAATTAAGTTCACAGCTAAGTGTTGTTATCATACTTATGCCTTATCATAAATATTCTCTAACCACCCTTTTTTTTTCCATCAATTTTGCCTTAAATTTTGCCTATGCTTATGGCATAAACCTCATTACTCATCAAATAAAAAAGGCATGCAGAACTACCTTCCACAGTTCTCTTCTGGGCAGAGACTAGATACCAGTAGTCAAGGAAGGCTGCTTGCTTTCCCTCCAAACAAGAGGCTGAGAAAGTAGTAACGGTTGTGGGAAAGAATTTATCATCAAAAACAGTTGTGTAAGGGGAAAGAATTTATCATCAAATTATAACTTCCCCATCAGGAAACCTGTTATCTGAGACCTGGAATGGTCCAAAGATCTATTGATGTATTGTAAGAAAAGTTCAGAGGGGTGGCTAAGTCTACACAGGTATTTGATTCATTGAGAAAATAAAGTCAAAGTTACAGCAAAACTAAGAATTTCATCTGTGATTTTCAAGTGACATGGTTTAAAACAGATTAGGATTAGTAAATTTATTAACTGTGAATTTATTAATATGATTTATCAATGCAATTCATCAGTACTAAGTGAACGATACATATCATATTGCAATAAGGCAAATAAATACCAATACTATAAACTGAAAAAATATTAATAAAACCTTATAGTTTTCTAAAGACTCCTCTGCAGTTATCTAGAAAATATTTTTATCGCTTTTCGGTTTCAATGATTTGTCCAGTTACATTCACATTTCAAATAATTTATAGATGTGGTAAAACCCTGCTTCACACTTTCACAGAAGGTTTTAACAACAGTCATTTCCACAGGGGGGAAGAGTGAGAGGGGGCTGAGTCTACAGTGGGTGGTCAGCATCTCAAATAATTTGCTAAGAGAGGTGTGATAATAATGATGGTATCTAATTTCTTGCTCCAGAATCAGATTGTAATAATTTTTGCATATTGCTAACGCACTCTCTACCTTGTTTTTTCTTCATTGTTCTACAAGTTCATCTTGCATCTGAATTTACTGTATCAAATTCATGGCATTTTATGTATGTTAATGTAAATAATGCACGAAAAAAATTAAAGTGAGAGGAAATAAACAATAACCCTCTATTTATCTAACTGCATCCAGGTAATTTATCCTTTTTCCAGGTCAAGAACTAAAATAAATCTAAAAGTGCCTGGATTGGAATCAGGGGAAGGAGCTTTTGGGTTCAAGTATTTTTTGTAATCCACACCGTGAGCTGAAAATATTTTGCAGAAAAAAAGCCAGATGGAGTTTGAGTGAGGAGTGAGATAAAGAGCCAAAAAGCGCTTAACTTTTAAATTTTCAGACTTGCAAAAATTCAGATTAAATTAGCTGCTTCCTGCAGTAGAATTCAAAAGACAAGCATCTTTGTTTCATAGATAGCAAATGGGCAAAGCTTCTAGGCTACTAATGCTATTCACAACTTCCAGTACTACAAAAATGCCAAAATCAGTCAATAAGAAGTATACCATTGTGTCATTTTTTTTACTCCTCACCCTGATGCCTGCTTGAAACTCACATTCATTACTTAAAAGTTGATTGCACATTTAAGACCTTATAAAGGAACATTTTTTTCCTTTTCCTCTTTTAAGGATAGGGAGGCGTATAAGGAGAGAAGTGAAAGACAGGAGTGCTATTCAGAGAAATCTCAACAAGGTGGAGAAGTGGGCTGTCAGGAATGTAAATTATAAAGAGAATTGTAAAACCCTGTACCTGGAGAGGAATAACCCAACATATCAATACGAGCTGGAGTCAACTGTCAAGAAAACATCTTTTCAGCAAAGGATCTGAGAGTTGAACATGGACATGAGCCAGGAGTTGCCCAGGGAGGGAAAAAGGTCAGCTGAACACTGGGCTGTATTAGCAAGATGGTGGACAAAGCAGGGAGGAACATCTTCAAAATCTGCTGTTCCGTACTCAAGAATGAATAACCCTGTAGGTGTCCCACAGCTGGTACCAAGCAGTCCTCATCCTTCAAGAAGGACCACATGATTAGACAACAATGCCACTGGTTAAAAATTCTTTGATAAAATCAATGTCTGAAATAACAATTATCCAAACACTGTGCTTCATTTTGGGTGGGTTTGGTGGGGTTTTTGTTGTGATTTTCATGGTGGTTTGTTTTTTGGTTTTTTTTTTTTTGGTTGATTGGTTGGGGTTGGTTGTTTTTTTTTTTGTTTTTTTTTGTTGTTTGTTTAGGTTTGGTTTGGGGTTTTTTCATTTTGTTTTTATTCTCTAATAAATAATGTTTCTATTCTCTTATGTGTGAGAATTAGAAATGCAAGAAGGTTTGCATAGGGACAGATGACGAGCCAGCTGAGACCTTATGAGTCAGGGCTGGCAAGCAGAGCAGCAAGGATGATGTGATATTGCAGGTATCTGCTGTAGACTGCCTAATCAGGAAAAAGTAGGTATTTCACAACCATGAGCTTTGATCCTCCTGTGCGGCATAACCATCCTAAATTCTTCTGGAAGGACAGCACAGAAAGACAGAAGCAATTCGGGAGTATATAGCCAACAGCTTCCTTTCACATATGGTTGAGGAACTGATGAGTGAAGATATGATGCTGGTCCTCAAACTTACAAAGAAGAAAACAGTAGCTGAATGTCTGAAGGCTGTGGGCAGATTTGGCTGCTGCAACAATGAGAATATGGATCTCCTCAGTAAAGGGAGAAAAAAGGAAAAATAGGACAACATATTGCTGCATTTCAGGAGATCACATTTTGGACTCTTCAGAAAATGTCTTTTAAGAGCCCAATAAGATATGGCTTAGAGGTAAGAAGCCTCTGTAAAGGTATCTGAAACGGTGGTCCTAGGCCACAAGGCACAAGGCCAAGTGCTACAACCTGATCTTGGGTCACAACCACCTCATGCAACACTACAACTTGAGGAAGAGTGGTTGGAAAGATGCCCAGTGGAAAAGGACCTGGGGGTGCAGGTGAACAGCCAGCTGAACTTGAGCCAGCTGTGCCCAGGTGGCCAAAAAGACCAATGGCATCCTGGTCTGTATCAGGAGCAGTGTGGCCAGCAGGACCAGGGCAGTGTTGAGTCGTACCTTGAATACCACATCCAGTTCTGGGCCCCTTGCCATGACAAGGACATTGAAGTGCTGGAGCATGTCCAGAGAAGGGCAACAGAGCTGGCAAAGGGTCTGGAGCACAAATCTTATAATGCATAGCTGAAGGAACCAGGTGGCTGGGTGGCTCAGGGCATAGGGCTGCAGCACTCTCACCTTTCAGTTTATAGTATTGGTATTTATTTGCTTTATTGCTGATATTGATCATGGATGTATATTTCACTGAGTACTGATGAATTACATTGATAAATCATGTAAATAAATTCACAGTCATTTAACATGAAATTTTCTGCCTCAGTACTTGCTCCTAACATAACAATCATGTGTCCCTCAGATTGCAACCTGGATCTCCTATATGACAACAGACTTTTTGACAGGCTTTTCCAAGTACTCTGAGCTAAGTTTATAAAGCTGTGCCATGCCTCAGATGGGCCCTGGATCGCCAAAACCTCTATGTGGCAGGTTTGGAGCGAGGGTTACAGAGTCTGGGGTGCTATATACTCTCTTGTTAACCTTCAGGATGTCTTCCTCTTTTCTGTCTAATTACTGCCTTGGTACTTACATCTTATATTTGATTTTACGAATAAGACCTAAACACACTACCTTAGTTTCAGCTTATTTCCCTATTGTCTGTTTTTGGAAAAAAAGCATACTAATTTATGTGCTCAAAGTCATGAAGATAAACTGTTACCCAAAGAGATGGGTAGACCTCTGAAAGGTAGGAGTCTGGGGACCTTTTAAGGATACAAGAAACAGTGATAATTCTGGATATTTTGTTCCTGAAAGCACAGTATTTTTCACCATTACATGCTAAGTCAAGTTTAGTGGTTAGTCTTCTGTATGGCTTTAAATAACTTCTAAAATTAATTGTGAATGTTTTCAATGAATTATCCTTCATGCTAATTCATGCACAAGAAAAAGCATCACCCACAAGCCATAGTCAGTTTCCCTTATGCATGCTGAATAGTCTCTGCACCTTGGGAATTCTTCCTCATTTCAATTCTAACTCCCATGAATAAGGGTGTGATAATCTCTATTAACAGCAAAGAATTTAATACCTGATAGGCAGATATTGTGATTGGATGTGTCATTTGAAACATGCCCTATCAAATAAGGATAAAAGCTGTCAGATATGTGATAATATTTTATACAAGCATTATTTAGCGTAAATGAATATAATCTGATGGATAAAACTCAGTCTTCTCTATGTACATTTTGTGCCATTTTTTTGTGTCTGTTTACCTCCACACAGATTTCAAGGTAAACCCATTGGGTTATTATGATTAAAATTTATAATTAGGCATTTGGGAGAGTCATTCCAGGGATAACAGAACTAGGGTGCACGCTGAGATCTCTAAACTGCTTCCAGAATGAAAGTTCCACAATTAAGAAAGGATAGTCTTCTGTCTTAATTTATCAGCATTTTCTTTCTGCATATAATTCAGGGAAGAAACCTCAGTAGGTGCAATTTTCTTTCTGTATGTTCTTATAGTCGCAGTCCCGATAAACAATTACTCAGAAGATTTGCCTGCGGTAATTTGAGCACAACATGTAAAATATGGGAGACAGCAATCCTTTGGTTTTGAGAAGGTATTTTCTATTTTAATTAAGGATTGACATGGGTAAACCTTATTGATAATAGGCCAAATGTGATTTATCAACAGTCAGTGGAAATGTATTTAGTCTTTACTATATGTGATATTGATAACACAGTTATTTCATAAACTGGAGATTTCCTGTCCCAGAAGTGAATCCTCACATGTAGAGCAGCCACCAGGTCACTAAGGTAACTTCTCATAAAATGAAAAAACTATAGAAGAATTTCTCTTTTTGTTTTCAGGTTCTTGACTTGTGGATTCACTAGCAGATTTATTTTATGGCTAAGGCATAGCAGATCCGCATCTAGAAGCTAGATTTACACAGGAAAAAGACATAGTGTCCTCAAGAGAGCAGTCAACATTGACACTTCATAACCTTGTTAGGAACATGAAAAATGCTGAAGATCTTAAAAGACAATAAACTCTGTAATAAACAACAAAATGATCAGAAACAGAGCTCACAACAAAATGATATAATGACATGCAAGGCATTTACAAGATAAAAGGTGTGATCTCCAGTTTTAGGGTTTTATGTTGCTTTATTGCATATCAACTTTATTGTGTTGACACATAAATATTTTCAGGGAAATGCATATCATATTTACAAAAAATTTTGGTTGCATGATTTTTTTCCTTTAGAAACTTCTTACAGTAATTCCTTTGGAATGTAGTTGCAAGTGCAGGTTGGCAAAAAATTGAAACTGCATCTAGTTAACGTATGACAAGGGGATGGATTTTTCATAAGCAACTTTATTGCTATTGATGCATTGAAATTACGACAGAAACAGAAATATTTATTCAAAATTTATGTTTTTATCCTAATACATCAAATGCTACATTTGCTTTAAGAATGTTTACCTTGTTTATTTCTAAGTAGTAATATCTTTCCTTTAATTATGAGCTTATTAAGACTTTCATGTAAGTAAAATTTTATTTAAAATCTTGGTTAATATGTTAGACATCAAGAAATATTTTCATTAATTACAGCAATGTTATTATAAATGCAGAAACATAATCTTAGTATTTTTGTCATTTCTATTTCCCACCACACTTGAAAATATCCATGGCCAGCTTTCCAAAGCCAAAATGTTTATTATTGCATGAAATTGTCTTGATGTATTTCTCTTTTCCTCTGGCCATTTGTGATGTCCTGTCCCCATCACCCCCACATGCCCAATAACTAGTTTAGTTTTAAATGCTTTTTGAATAAAAAATTTGGCCCACTTAAACATCCCACAATAAACAACAGAAAGTTAATTTGGAAATCTTGAATTTTCTGTGGTTTATGCCTCTATAAACATAAAAGCAGCTTCAAAAAAAACCACCAAAATGTTTATTCTCAATAAGCCTTTAAACAAATATAAGTATTTATACTGACACAGTATATACAATACTTGCAAAGGCACTCTCTATGTACTATACACAGGCATGTATTGTCACATTATGATGTACCAAATTTATTATTTCAGCCATATTTGGCTACAAGATTTAACGTAACAGAGAGCCGTGTGCACACGAACTCAGCAAAAAAGAGAATAAAATAATAATTCATCTATTTCACTTTAAAACACACATGACACTATACTGCAGAAGACAACTAGAGCATCTGAGGCAACATTTTAGTCAGGATTATTCCTCTATTCCTGTCCAGGACCTCACTTCTTGGACCTCCTACTGGACTATCTAATTAGTTAGAAGCATTTCACTTTATGTTTTTTGTCCTAGGAAAGCCTGCACTGTCATCCAGTTTGGAGGCCAGCTCTTCATTAAATGTGAAATTAGATACTCGGTTAATGAAGCTTTATCTCTTATTTGATGACTGACAGTAAATCTGGTATGTTCTCTGTCTGAATCCCTTAATAGGTTTACAGAGAGTTAACACTGACTTTGGTCTTCCATTAACAGCAAGACTTTGCTGGTTTGAATGTTCTGCTTGCTTAAATATTTAGTGGCTCGGTAGCACAGACAGCTTCTACAAAAGCCAAATGATCATGCACAGCAACAAATGAACACCATAATCTTAACAAGATTATCATAATAAAGAGTCATCAGAGAAATTAAAATTATCTGCTTTAATTATGAAATTATAATCCCATTAACGCCTCTGCATGAAAAGCAGGAATTGGGGAATAGCAACGAAGAACCCAGAGATGGCTATTATAAAGTTGATAGCAAATTAAAGAGGGGGTGAAGGAATTTGCTATGCAGGCTCAGATATTGCAGGTAGTGTATTTTGAAACATATGTTTCCTATAGTTCAGGCTTTTCAAAATGAGGCCGCAAGAACTGTGGGATTTTCTTTTTCTTGCCTTTTTTTTGGCCTTTTCTCACTCAGATTGTGTTTACTAGCCTAAAACAAGCTCTTTTAAAAGCTACAATCTTAAAAGCAGACCCTTATTTAAATATGCCTAAAGCTGTGAATTAATTATGCACTAAATAAGTTATTAGAACAATATTGCCACTAATTCATTATTTATGGCTACTTGTTGAAAAGTTTGTAACAGCAAAAGTACTGAACTGACATTTCTAAAGACATTAGCATGAAAATGAGGTGAATTTAAAGAGAAAAAAATATTCAATGGGGACACTTTTACCAAAGTAGTCTTCAATAATGCATATGCTAACCACATGTTTTTACTTCTGTACAAATGTAATATTCATGACTACTTAATTATTTTTTGGATTACTTTGCATGATTAATAAATTTTAAAAGCCTCAACAAAAGGTCTCCTCAAAGTACCTTTACACCTGAAGAAAAATATTTGTTATTGTTATCTCATAATGTGAGTTTATCTTACAAAAACTTACCTGTTAGTAACAGGTATTGTCCCTTAATTTTAACAGTTTTCTATAAATTCAATAAATTAAAATTTTGAACATCGGGTAAGTAAATGCAAAACATGTAATTTCACTTTTATATAGCTAAAACACTTATTTAATCTGACGAAGACAGCAGCAAATTAAAAGCTCTCTAAAGGTATGTGACTGGTGCTCCACAAGGTAACCTGACTCTTCTCAGTAGCAGAACTGTGAAAAAGGGGCAAAGGTCAATTGTGTCTTGGGGAATTCAGATTGGACTTTGGGAAAAAAAATCATCAGCAAAATACTGATGGTGTCCAAAAGAATACGTGATGAAAAGCATGATGGATCTCCCTCCTTGGAGAAATCCAAGATCTTGCTAATCAAAGGCTTCAGTTGACACGATCTAGTCCAGGGCATAGTTATACTTGGAGCGGTAGGAGCAGATGATCCTTTGGAGTTCACTTCAAACCACTTCATTTTACTTTTTGCAGGTTTTCAATGCTGATCCTTGCTGATACTTATTCTTTTTCAGTCACTTATGGACAAATTAAAAGTATATTTATTTTATATGCATATGTGGGCACTTAGATTATATAACTCAATTTCAAGGGACAGGAGAGAAAATTGTTGGCACAATGGTTAGAACGTATCCCTAGAAATTAATTCTAATCTACTGAGCCACAAATCCATACGTTCCGTTTTCACAAGCAAGTATCCTTGTCTTACACAACGTGGACTTCAGGTAGGTAGATGTTGGAGTCTACGAAAAGCCTGGGAACATTTCCTGCTCCTCTGGGTGTTTGTTTTACCCTCCGAGCTCCTCAAAAAAGGCTTGGCCTGCGAACCAAGCTTGTGGGAGCATTTGCCCTCACTTCTGGGTGAGCTGAGAGCACCAAAGAAATGAGGAGATGGTTGTTTAGTGTACCACAGAGTGTGTAGTTGTAGTTTTTAGGTTTTGCTATATATATTATATAGAGCCAACACGGAGATTCTAGGGTGTCGGTTCCTTCTTCTTTTTCTTCTTCTTCTTCTCCTTCCTTCTTCTCCTTCTCTTCGTTTCTTCTCTGACATGAGTTTCTGTGACTTGTTAATTGGTAGATAGAATTTAGTGTAGAGGAGACATGTCAATAAGGTTGATATTCACTGATTTTGGGAACAAAATAAGATACGTAAAGTTTTCAAACTGGTTGATAATAGATATAAAAACTACCTGCTTTGAGTAGCCATTGCCTTTCTGTCCTCGTGTTCCTGGAGGTCACAGCACAGTCTGTGCCTCTGAAACTCTGATAAGAACCAGAAATAAACAAGCTCTGAAATAGCAGAAAGAAGCCTCATCTCATCTTTTCGGGACATGGGACACCGAAATAAGAAACCAAGCCGGGCCAAGTGTCAGGGTCCAAAGAAGAACACCCCCTTGGCAGTAGATATATTGGATAATCTTATTTTTTAAGGATCTCAGGAAAAGATGCTGACTTTTAGCTGGAGCAGCCTTTAGAATCCTTAATACAGTTCACAGAGAGAGAGAGACCAAGCCATGTGGACTTATCCTTTTCAGGTCCCAAAAGGTGTTACATATATATCTATATACAGTTTATCCACATGTTTTTAGTTGGAAAAAAATAATCAATTCTGAAACAACACACATACTGTAAATCTTTGCAGCATTCTCATAGCTTGTGGTCCATCTTTTTTTAGTTCTTGTTTTTTTGTTATCTTTAATATTAATATTTTTTTTCCATTTTTTTCACACCTATATACTGCTTTCAAGTTCTACTTCCTTTAACACAACCAACCAATTTTTAATAAACAATATTTTAACCTCTGGACTCATTTTCCTGTAATGCTTGTCAAATACTATATATAATTTAGGAATTCTCAGTTTAAATTGTTTGTATCATTACTTTATGCACACTTATTCTAAATCTGGAGATGCCTTCAATCCCACCAGATGTAAAAAGCCTTAACAATTATAAGTGAAAAAAAACCCAAAGATTACTGAGATGTCAGAATGGGAAGTGATATTATCTGTATCTGAAATATTGCAAAAAAAAAAAAATTCTCTCACCTCTTCCTCCTAATCAGACCCTCTGTAAAATCAGATGCTGCAACAATTTTAAGAAATTATCTAAGTAAAATAGGTACCAGAAAACTGATGAACAGCAAGCCTAAGAGACTTTGACAACTGTAACTGTGAAAAGTAAATGCAAGTACTGTGAAAAACAAATCTGGATAGCATGACAGAAACAAAATAGGGAGGTAAGTGACAAGTACATCCACTGAGCTGCCACAAATAGGGATTATATCATAATGATCAAAAGACAAGCTGGAAAACATAAGAAACAATGCTTCATTGAAGGAAACAAAGCAAGTGATCCTGATGCAAACTCAAAACCAGACCTTGGTTTCACTGCAAATTGTAGCAATAGCAGAAGCTTCAGCTGTATTGCATGAAAGTGTCCTTGCCAGTAGCAAGAATAGTGGTTTACATAGCACACAAGCAGGAGATTAAAAGAAAATGGAATACAAAATCATTCAAAACGTTGGCTACAGAAATGTGAGGGAATAATAAGGTAAAGAAATGTACGACACAAAACAGCAAAATACATAGAAGAGGTCATGGTGTGAATATGACTGTTTCCTTAGAATATTGCCTCGCCAATAATGACATTTTTAGTCTACAGCAATTAGATACGAACAATTAATTTTGCTGTAGTAGTGGAATGTTATCTGACCTTTCAAACCATTCATCATTATTCATTCAAAACATCCATTATGAAGCAGGATACCAAACAAGATGTTATGTGTGTCGTCTTTGTCTTATGTTTGTCTTCTTAAGAATATTCTGTGATTCTGTGTGATCCAGTAAACTTTATAGCAGCCTACAAAATTTGTGACATCTGCAGTACAGGAAAATCTGGATTATTTTAGGTTTCTTATTAAAAGACTAAGCATCAGTAGAATGATACAAACAGACTATGCAAAGTGTTTACACTCCTCATAGAACTGATGGAGAGAGATAAATGCTTTTACAAACAAAACCAGAAAACCTGTAGAAATAAAGGCACCTGCTTAAACATAACAAAATAAAACCCTGGCTATTGTAGCATGTCTGAATTGTTGCTATTATTCATCATGGGCTCAGGGGTCTATATAGGAACTAAAATGTACTGTATTCCTCTGAGAATATATAAGCTTCATTGTTTTTAAGACAGAAGAATTGGAGGAAGAATTGTGCAGATTTTGCACAAAAACTTTGCAGTGAGACTACTTATGAAGGCTATTAGAGAACTAGATTTCACCTTTGTCCCCAGACTGTCTTGGTCTTACACGTCTATATCCTGAAAGATTTCTCTATTTACCCAGGCCCTAAGGACACTCAAAGGCTTCATGGTCCCTGCCCAAGCTGCTCCCCCCTGCCAAGGTCCTGAACCCCAAACTGCCCAGCCCAGGGCATCACTCCTCATACCAGGGAAGCCATGCATCAAGTACCAGTCTCCATCTCCATCTCTGCTTGCTGGATGGACCTTAGACCTATATCATAGCCTTGTTTCTGCCCCTGACTTACTTGGAACAGTAGACATTAAGAAGTTGATTCTCATTTATGCTCAGGCTTCTTTAGTTAATTTTGGTTATATAAAGGGAGAAAGCCTCACCCAAATCCTCATAATTTTTTTGTTGAACTACTGCTTCCATTACAATTTTCTTTTACATTCAGTTTGAATATACATTTTCATGTTTGATGTCAATCTTAGTTCTTTTTTTAATTAACATAATTATTATACAAATAAATACTGTTAAACTGTATTTGAAACTGCCTTTCATTTGTGACTTTTAGGTAATACATTGATCATCAATACTTTGTAATATTTTTTTTATAAAAGAATTTTATGTAAGGTAACAAATAAGTTCAACAGAAAAATTTAAATCAGTCAAGATTTAACAGTTGCACCAATTTTTTTGGTTCAAACCAGGAAAACACAGTCATCTTGTAATAAGGTTTTTCATGAAAACATATTTTTTCCATCCTTCAAGGTATAAAATTGTTCTAACCACCTGACACCGCAATGAAATATTCTGTTGCGCTATACATCAAGCCAAAAGCAAAATTTATTTACAAGCTGGGCAAATGCATGTTAACTTAAATTCCCTATTATCTATTTAATGCCTTCAAAAGGATTAAAATATTAATAACAGTTATTCAGAGTGCTAACAAAGAAATTGAGGACGTATGGTAAACAAGCAGTTTCCTGAGCTGGAAAAGGGTGATATTTTAGGGTCTATGAACATTGTTTTTCCCCATTTGTATTAATAACATACTGAAAAGCTACAATATTTTTTGTACTTATACAACCTCAGAAACAAATAGTTACAATCCTACTATACATACAGTTAGCTCAGATGTGTGCTTTGCTTTTTTTTTTTTTTTGTAGTCCTAATTTCTGTGTACAGAAGAAGAAGAAAGTCCTCTTGGTATGGAGATAGAAACTTCCAATCTAATAAAGGAATAATGGTGAAATAACAGAAGACATATCTTATTATGCATAGATCAGAGTGGAATACATGACAATGCATCATTGAGACACGATTATGTATTTATATGGACTAGAGCACTGCTTCTGACTCACCTGTGTCTCTGTTCCCTTTACATAAAGCCTAGGACATTCTCTGGTGTAGAAAGATGGCTCTGATTTCCCCTTTATCTGAAATCAAGTATCATAAGTAGGAAATTACTTCTTAAAGCCTCTCTTGAACTGCTCACTCAAGGAGGTTGCAGATTTAAAGTACAGTTTTTTGCTCAAAACATCTGTTTGAAAATGAAGATAAAACATTTTTGAAGTTTTTACATTTTTCACAGAACAGTATGTAGCTTTTAAAGTCAGTTCTAGTATAAAGGGCCATAGAAATTGAGAACAAGTACCTACATAATAATCGACTAGTTTTTCATTAAAATTTATTTTTGAAGCATCTCAGAAATAGTTGGTAGTTGTTCAACCATAACAATGTTAATCACAGGGACTTCAGGTATATATATTTATATATATGAGTGAACAATTCAGTTCTGTACTTGTTAAATATCAAAATATTGTGACTCCAGTGGTTTAACCTTGATCAGCAACCCCTCACTTTAACCATTCTCCTACTTCTCCTCCCTTCCTCCCACTGCAGGATAGGGGAGAAACTCGTAAGTGTAAAAGTGCGAAAGCTCATGGTTTGAGATAAAAAGATTTTAATAGGTAAAGCAGAAGCTGTGTGCACAGAAAAACAATGAATTCACCACTTCCCATGGGCAGGCAGGTGTTCAGCCATCTCCAGGAAAGCAGGGACCCATACTCTGTAATGATCACTTGGGAAGACAAACACTGTCACTCTGAGCATCTCCTGCTTCCTCCTCCATCACACAGCTTTATATGCTGAACGCGATGCCATGTGGCATGGAACATCCCTGTGGTCAGCTGGGGTCAGCTGTCCAGGGTCTGCCCCATTCCAGCTCCTTGTGCAACCCCAGTCTCCTCACAGGTGGAGTGGGATGAGAGGCAGAAAAGTCCTTGAGGCTGAGTAAGCACTGCTCAGCAATAGCTAAAACAACTGTGTTATTAAAGCTCCTTTTGCTCCCAAAACCAAAATAAAGTCCTATACTGACAACAGGGAGAAAATTAAGTCCATCCCAGCCAAAACCAGTGCATGCTAGCATGGAGTTAAAGCAACTAAAGAACAGGATCTTTAGCACTACATGAACTACAGGTCAAGTTGCAGGCCTACAGCGGCTCTCAAAGGGAACAACACTGGGAAGGACTTCAGACAGATTTCCTCAGTGCCACACATTTAAAGAGGAAAGAAAGAAATATCACCTCTATAGCATTTGTAAAGGAGTATCTGTTTCAAAGGCCTCTCAAGTATACAAAACCAGGAAGACTGTATATCTGCAAGTCAGAAGGGTAGAGCTGTTTGTTTGGATGTGTGAGCTGCTACATTAAAAAATACCTCTTGTTTCTCACGTGTATCAAAATCAAGAACAAATCAACACATAAATCCTCCTCTTCTAACTGCTAGAAGGATGGTTGAGAATCAGATGGAATGAGCACTGCTCTAGGAAATTGGTCTTTACAAGTGGTGAAACACCTAAAAAATAGAAAAAAATAAACATGAAAGAAGAAAAAGCGACATTTCCATTTTCACATTCATCATGGCTTCTGTGGACATTAAATTAAAGACTGAAAGATGATCTTGTTCCTCATTCTGAGCCCCTTCATTTCCATCTTGTCTGAAATGAATGTATGTATCTGTGAAGATAAGGCAGCAGATGGTAAGGATGGGACACCTTTATCCAGAAATCAAAATTACAGAGTGTTTTATTATTTAACACAGTGCAAAGGAAGCCTCAGAAAACAGAACAAGATAAGGATATAACCCTCAAATACAAATGGAAAAGAAAAATTATCTCAAGGCATCCATTTTGCAACACTAATTTCAATCTATGTTCCTACAACCCACTGAGGAACTGGAAAGCTGAAATTCATCCTTCTGTGATAGACATCTTATTATACTTCATATTAGTTAAAAGGTACAATTCCTTACCATTTCTGAAGTTCACATCAATATAAATCAGAGGGGAAACACTACGTGGTAGCAATTCTCTGTCAGGGTTTTTAGGTATTTTATATGCTGTGTGGAGCTGCTCAGAGTATTAGAATGTTAGAATAAATCCCGGTGGACAGGGTTCAGTGGTTACAAAGCAGGTGAGGTAGCCACAGGTGCATGGTAAATGTAATTTGTCACATTGTTCAGTGGTTTAACACATGAGTAGTTTCACACCATATGTAGTACAAACACAGACACAGACAAACCCCCAGCTTGCGCCAGCCTGGCCATTAGTGAGGTCTCTCCATAGCAATGTGAATCTATATGAATCTTTAACCTTATTTTGCTTAACATACAGAAATATTTAAATGACTCTAGACAAAAATCAATATATGAAAAACACTGGGTAGTGAGGGAGAGATTACAAATTTACTTGTGAAGAAAATATATCCCTCACCTACATGTTTAGGAGATCATTCATCCTGTCTATGATGAATAGGGATGTAGTACTGTAGGAAGGAAATAATAAAGATATATACTATTCTTAGAACAATAAAATAAGATCCCTATCAATGTTTAATTCTGAGGTCTGTTCAAGTAGCATCTAACATGCATCACATCTAATACCACTGAAGCCTCTTCCTTTAAATAGGATAATTTAAACTTCATATATGGCTTAACTGCTAACATCCTTATCTTTATTTAAGTATAGTCTTGTAATCATATCAAATTCACACTTCTCCTTCTTTAAGCTTATAAGCATAGTGTTGCATATCATGGATGACTTAACCTCTTGAAAGTATTCAGAATTTGCTTAAAATGTTCAAACAGCGAGCCTGTAACTCAAGAAAAAATGACAGCAACATTTTGGTTCAATGTTTCCAGATAAAATGCAGGTAATATATCTTCATGGTCTCAACTGCTGATTTAATTTCATTCCAGAATTGGCCTCATGCACACTCTACACTTCATCTCTAGAAAAAGGAGTATGCTTTTGAGAACAGTATTTGATTGATTTACTATCATGTTCCTAGTATTTTCTGACAATGAAAGATAGTTATGGCAAAAAGGAAGGTACATTCCCATATCTGAAGGACTTATTAGCCTAGTTCTGAAATTGCTGATTTTACCAGTGATTTCTGATGAAAATAGGAGAAAAGTAGATTGTCTAATGTTTTGTTGAGATTATACTATCATGTTATTAGTAATCTCTGGTAAATAAAGCCTGGAATCTTGAATTAAATTACATAAAAATTTAGAATATTTGCTGAAAATAAAAA
Organism: Vireo altiloquus; assembly: GCA_013396875.1. Taxonomy (NCBI): domain Eukaryota; kingdom Metazoa; phylum Chordata; class Aves; order Passeriformes; family Vireonidae; genus Vireo; species Vireo altiloquus. The sequence goes on from VZRF01007246.1 coordinate 24,407, forward strand.
TAATTATGACATTAATTTTACTATATGACTCCTATGTTTTGTAAGCATGCTGTCCTACAGGACTAAAATAAACATGATATTAGGTAATATTTTTCCTGGATTTTCTTGATACATAATTTGAAAACCAAAATGTATGCCATCTGAAAACAACACCTTTATTCAGGAGAATGAAAATAATCAGTAGTGATTCATAATGGAAGACTGACTTTGCTTCAACATTTCACTGTTGGAAAATTGCAAGGCAGTTGTTCTAACCTAATTATTTTTAGGTGGTGATAGGACAGAATTTATGACATTTATAACAATATAATTGTTACTAGAAATTAAATAATGACAAGTCTATATAAACATGTATTTTCATTTTCCTAAAAATGGCACTGCTTGATAAAAGACAATGTTTCCAATACAGCAAATACTTTTAATGCAATCTATTAGTTCCTTATGCACATGTTTAATTGGACAGGGATCCTTTAATTTGAGTTCTTTTCATGTTGGTTGATGAGTAAAATCATTAAGGAAGTATGAATTAAGCTGAATATATTTAATGAGGTATGCTAATATGCAGTGATTCTAAACTGCCACAGGGTGGTAGGAGATGCACTTTCCACAACATTTGTCTAATTTGCAGAACTAAATGCCTTGCTACACTTCCACATTATTTAACTGCCTTATTGGAAAATTTCTGAGTCCTATAGCTCAAAAAGTGCAAACCTAAGTCAAAAGACAGACTTGGACTTTTTATATCACCACAGAAAACCACTTTAAACATTTCCAACAGATGTCTGTTTCCTACTCACAAGCAGGAGATATTGTTAGCTTATATTCTTCTATGTCATCTAAATGATGTGAGTTATTTTGCAGATAACCTTTAATGCTGATCCTGAGGAAACACTTATATTACAGTAAAATACATTCAATATGTAGGAAACAACTAATTTTATATTCTTCATTGATATGTCAATATTAGCTGAAGGATTCTTTAAATTTAGATCTCTCCTGTGCTTTGATGTCTAAAAATATTTAAGAATCAGCGGTTGCATAGAATTTAAAATCTAACTGCAAAGTTCTGTATATATTGTACATTTATAATTTTGAACATTCATTAATTCTCAACATGCCCATCATTTTGGAAGTGTGTTAACAAATATTTATACTTAGGGGTCTTCTACTTAAGTAATCCTATTTACAGAACTACGTAAAGTAGCCTGACCTTGTTCAATCATTACAAATGCTACTCAGCTTGAAATTCAGGAAATCTTCTAGACAATCTACATTGAACTGAAAGACAGATGATTCAAATGTTCAAGAGCTGTGTTATGCAAAGGCTGTCAACACGTGCTGGGTGAAGTATTCTTTTTTCTGATGCTTTCAAAGAAAGATCATAGAAAATGAAATGACATAAGCCATTGCACTTAAATTCCAATAGAAAAGAATTATGTTCAGCATGCTGAAACAGATTACTGTTTCTCAGTGACTGATAGCACAATTATGGTCACTTAAATTATAATCTCACAATAGTGGAAGATCCCTTTTAAAATCCCATAATGAAAAGAAAAATTCCCATGCAATTTTATAACATAAAAATTATTGTACTTATATGTACAGTTCACTGCAGATCAAACAATGCTAAAAAACCAATGACCACTGTCACTGAGCATGATAGGAATCAAAATCTCTGAAAACACTTCCTTTATAACATTTTATTGTTCTCCTAGGATGAGATGAATGAATTTCTGGAGATGTTTCTCCCCTCATTTTTTATGGAAACAGCCACTAAATTGCTCAGAAATCTAGCCTTTAGATATCTTAAATTAGATGAGATTAAACAATTTGCATATTATATACACCTAAATTAAAACAAAATGTAGTGCATAATTCAGCCTAGCTCATGATATGCACATTGTAATTCTGGTCTTGATAGGAAATAATTTGGAAAATTTCACAAATGTAAAGTCCATCCATGTCCATCTGAGCTACCTGAACACTAAAAATTATTTTTCAACAAAATTTGTAACAAAAAAATCTGGCCTTGTTTCATGTTTGAGAAAAAATTTGGTGCAAAATTCTTCTTGTTATACCAAAAGAAAATTAGGAAAAATCCATATCTATAGTTGTGGCCTGTCAATGTTATGCATTTGTTTCAATAATTAAGGAATTTCTTGTTGTTTATTAGATATTAATGTCATAAATCTACAATATTTATTTTATTAAGGAGATACTTTATGATGCCTTTGCCTTAAATATTCTGTTGTGGATTTTCAAAGATCTAAAAGAAATTATTATTTTTACTGTCTTACATAGTCTCTATTCGATTGCCATTAATCCAGTGTACACAGCCCAGAGACAGGTTTTTATTGTATCATTTCCTAAGTTCATGTAAGTGATCTCAGCAGAAAGGAAAATTAAACCAATAAGAAAGTAAGTCTTTAATCTTAAGAACTGTAAAGGATTTGAATTAAGTTTAAAACTCTAGAAAATTATTTCTTTAAACAAAGCCAGAAAGATTTTAGTGTCAAAGCAGTTTTCAAATTATTTGTGCCAGGAGATGCCAATGGCTGTCTTTTAGTCACTTGTGGTTCTTTTTTTTTTGTAGGAAAGCATTTTGGGTTTAACTCAGGAATTGACATTTATATATAACATCATAGTGAAAGTGTTTAAAAGTACCTCTGTTACAGTGAACAATAGATAGTTTCATATGTCAAATCTGTCATGTATGGACTTTTTCTAGCCAGTCTCTCTCTTACAAGAATGTTCAAAGATGGAGTTTCTACGGAATTTTTTCCACTGTTTAAATATATATATCTGGCTTCACATCGTAAGGCCCCAGACCTCACTTGACAAGTCTCTCAAAAGGGCTTAAAATTCTTTTATGTACCTTGAGTCAGACACATAGGAGAAAATATCGACAATGTATTCCTCAAGAGGTCGAAACAACAAATACTTTGTTGGCAAACTTCAGAAAATCAGGGAACTTTGGTAAAAGTTTGGAGTAACAGTCAGTGAAAATAAAGCGTTTCACAAAGCATTAACTCAGCAAACTCTAAGCCCATTCAAACTAGCAAGCTCCAACCCATCCAATCTTAAGTTGCTCAGACTTTGAGAAGGAGAGAGAAGTAAAATAGCTCCCACTCTTGGTTCCAGCAGTGTCTCAGGTGATATGAAACCCAACGGAAGGTAGGATCCAGACATATGTTTGTCTGATGCTCTGGTTTAAGTATGGCTGAGCTTTCCTGGGCCCTCCCCTCCTGCCTGGCAACCACTCAGGAGATAACTTAGGGGCTCCAGAGGCAGGTGTGGAACTTTGCCCCTGCTGTGCCAGGGATTGGTGGCTACTGCAGGGTTGGGATACAGGCCAGGGGGATGGGGTGTGCAGAGCAGGGCATCACCTCACCAGAACAAGGCCTGACCTGCTCCTTCTATCACACACACAGACCTGAAATGTTTAGAGACAACAATTCTTCCAGTCTCCCTCATATAAATGTCAAACAAAACTGAAGATTCAAGGCAAATTATATGTTTTAAGTTATCATCTGCTCAGTATATTTTTAAGTTTCTGCCTTGTTTCCCGTGCTCAAAAGATAGTCTTTATATTCTCTTACATTCGGTATTCCTGAATTCATACGCATATATCCAACCAACATCACATTTTTGAATATCAAAGTACTCTGAGAAATACAGGTTTCCAGGGAAATTACCTCAGACACCATCATCATTGTTTCTTGCTCTTTCAAGAACTTATCACCAAGGAAACCTGTAGCAGATAAAAAGATAAATACATTCCTTGTAAAAAATGCAAAAGAACCTTCCCACAATACATAATATTTAGAACACTAAATGTTGGTTCACTTTATTTCAGTGTGGAAAGTGAAGGATAGTGATTAAAGTGCAACTCCATTCTCTCCAAAGCTATCTTCTCAAATCAAGGCTCACAACTATTATTAATATAAATGAATGCTATATATTGTGCTTCAATGTCTTGGAAAAAAAATTCTTTTTTACAGGTGAGAAGGTGGACTTCAGTAAAACAGATTTTTCTTTCTTTCTTGTAGAGTACGTTAGAAATTTTAGTATTTTCAAATGAATGGCAGCTATAACTTTTATCAGCAATGACTATAAGAGAATTCAAAGGAAATTATATAGTTCTTCAAGACTTCCAACTGGGTAAATAGTATGAACTCTAAAGAATTTGGAAACGCTGTGGGAAAGCTGACAGCAGTTTTTAGTACATCAAGTGCTGATGCTTTGGATATGTGAGAGAAAAAATAGAGCAAAGAAAGATTGTTACTACGTAAGTAACTCTAAATACTCCGCTTGGAAGTAGATTATTTTAGCTTGGAGATGTTTCTATATCACATATGGAATGCCCAGTTTCAGCTGATGTCTTTAAGATTAAAGGTATTATCCTGTCTCACTGCTTTCCAGATATTTAGATTAGTACTGAAGCAACAAAATATGTATATCCAAAGAGAGATGCTATTGGAATTTCCAAAAAAAACATTGCTTTTTTTTCTCCTACTTGTTCAGGAATAGCTAAGTTCTACTAAAATAATTTTCTTCCTCCTGCCAGAGGGAATGCAAAATGCCAAGTTAATTCTCAGTGGGAAATAAATATTTTTTTCATCCATATTTTGAAAATAGTAAAAACCACCTAGGCTTTTCTATAATTATTTTGCTTCCAGAAGGTGATGAAACTTCTTAGCTGAGCAGGATATGAGTGAAGTCAAGGCATGTGCAAATGCAAGATGTGAATGGGCCTGTGCTCTCACTAAGAATCTGTCCTACCATGATATCACCAAAGACTCTGCTAGGAGGCCTTGCACTGTGAAATGCCAGTCTGATTGATGTTTGCTCTTCAGTTTCTAGGTCCTCACATACATTGTGTCCATTGTTTCCTGAGAGGGAAAGGGAAAAATAAAAGCAAGATGTATCGTTCTGTTTATTCGCACGTGTCACGAGACACAGTTGTTTTTACTGTTAACTCATTTTTCTTGTCACAAGTCCCAGTGTTGCTGTTTTGCTTGGATGTGGAAAGAATTGTGATTCACCCACAAACCTGGCTATGCTGCGAATAAAACAAATTTCTGTGATACAAAAACATAGTAGATCATTGCTTTTACATTTTTATCTTAACTGCAGATTTAAACTGTGATAGTTTGGGCTGTCTCAGATAGATTAGATATCATTAAACACCAGTCTTGTCCTTGTGCACTACTGTTTGTTTGTTTATGAATGTTTGTTTATGCAGTGTGTTGTCTAGAAAACAGAAGCTGGCTTTTAAGGAGCATATTTTTTTTTCCTTTCCCAAGCAAATGTTTGGCTCCTGGAGATCAACCCACAAGAATCTGATCTTTTTTTTGTACTGAAAATAATTTCACCTGTTTATATGTCTTTCCTGCCTGGATTGTATTGTTAAATATTCTAATATATTTAGAGAGAGTACCTGACCAAGTTCCCAAGGCATTGTTCTAGCCTCATTTTTAAGTGGATATGTTTCTGGTTTAGTGTAAGACTGTCTGTAATTCCCTCTTCACAGAAATTTATCTTTTAACAAAGCATAGAAGCACAGCATCTCCACTGAATTCCATTTAATAAAAGGAAAATGTAATGCTGAAAAGTTTTTTCTGTTTTGAAACCTGTTTGCTCATTTTGTGGTCTGATTTACTTTCTGGTAATCCCCATTTACAACATTTTGGTGATGTTTTCCAGCAGAAAGCTGTCACAAGGGATGAGGTCGTTTATTCATAAGAATGTAGAGTAATCATTCACATAATAATAATAATGTTGATGTTACATGTATATATGTTACTTAGACATTCAGATAGACTGTTTTGTTCTTTTTATAAAGCATACAAATTATTTAGGAGATAAGCTACACAATTTCATTTAAAGGAGAAAACCATATAAATTATTTAACTAATTAATTAATATGAATATGTACAGGTATATGTATACAGGTTGTGTATCTGATCCTCTGAAGAAAAGTGGAAGCATTTCATTGAAATTTATTGTCTTAACCTGAACGTTAAAATGGTTTACAAATGTTGCCCTACATGTTTGAGAAAGTGCACGGATGCAAGGTGTTTGTCATCTTGTATCCAGTGGTGACAGATCCCAGTTCGTGCACAGGCATGTTCATGCATCAGCTACAAACGTAAAATTTTTGCTACCTGAGAAAAATACAATATTCTGTATCTGTAGGCTATCATATTCACAGAATCATGGGCTCATTTAGGCTGGAAAAGACCTCTGAGATAAAGAAGTCCAGCCTTTGACTGATCACTACTTTTTCAACTTTGCCATAGCACTAAGTGCCATGTCTGGTTCTTCCTTGAACAACTCATGGGATGGTGACCCCACCACCTCCCTGGGCAGTCTGTTCCAATGTTTAACAACACGTTTTGTGAAGAAATTCTTCCTCATGTCTATCTTGAATTTCCCCTGGCACAGCTTGAGGCTACATCCTCTTGTCCTCTCACTGGTTGCCTGGGATAAGAGACTGACCTCCAGCTGGTTTTGACCTCCTGTCCCTTATGGGTTGGAAAATATTCATATTGAAAAGGGTTTTAAATTTCTAACATTCATGGAATAGATTGATGCACAAATAATTTGGAATAGTAGACCTGCATTACTGGAAATTTGAATCGATGCACCAGAAGTTTCTTTTTCAAGATGCAGAAGATAGAATTTTATGGTCTTATAAAATCTCAAGATAGAAAATTATACGATATGAAAATTAATTTGTAGGATACAAGCCTGAAAAGTTTGATACTGCCTCTTTCATTATCATAAAAAATCCCCAGATAAAATACATTGCAGCAACCACACAGGGATAGGTTGTAATTTAAAAACTTGTTGGTTGCACTGTTTCATTAGCAAGAGATTGTTTGTCATTAAACATGCTGGACAGTTCACTTTCAGAAGCCTGTAGAGTTAAGAATTTTCTACACAAGCACCTCAGAGATCTAAACAAGAAAGTAGCATCATCTAGCAATCTATCACAAGTCCATATACACATCAATATTTTCAATAAATATGAATAAATTGTAATATTTTGAGGTTTTTTATTCTACTATCTTCACCATTTTAAACTTTTTGAGTGACTAACCAATGCCAATGAGTCATTTATATATTATCTGATAAAATTCAAATGAGACATAAGTATTGATTCAGCAGTGTGACAAACTTCTGTACTGAGTTAATATTGTATATAGTACACAGGTGTGTGACTTCATTAATTTTAACACAGTTATTTGGAGAAAAAAAACAAGCCATTCTCAGCATCCTAATGTAGCAGGACACACAATTGTCCCAGTTTATTTTAAGAATTTATAACACAGAAAAATACAGGAAAAACAGATAACATCACAGAGGGATGGCACAGGAAAAGTTTATTTTTCATTGTTCAATCTTACCATATTAAAAAAAAGTAAATGAATTTAAGTATCCTTGTCTTGTTGCTGACACACTGTTTCTGCAATGCAAAACATCCAGTGCAGTTAGTCATAACACATTAGGTTAAAGACTTTTGATGTGAGTGGCCTCACTGCTTCCCAGCATGATGTGTCTGCCATTAGGAATTTCAAATAGAAGCAGCTTTTGAGGACAAACAGATAGATATAGGGAGGGTATTTCATCATTATGAAGCAAGAAGTAATGAAAATTCTTGTGGTGCTAGCAAAATTACTACAAATTCACACATATGATCACAGGAATAAAGGATTGGTTTTCTCTGGTTATTTTGCACTTCTACACTTCTAACCACAGTAGAAAAAATGAGGCTTTAGATTCTGGCTGGCTTTTGAGTTGTATGTAAATGCATTTCCATTTATAGGATTTTCTCCACCAAGTATTAGTTCTATCATTCAGAGTTTTGTTTGTAATGATGTGTTTTTAAACATAAAGATGATTCTGTGAAGCAGTTTGTTTAAAAAAAAATGTCCAAAAATTGTGATCCGATGATCTGTAAAGAAATGAAGATCTTTAAATTTCCTGAAATTCCACACCCATTAAAAGTCACTATGAGAAAGTCATTCAGATTTCTCTAAAGTGTATATGTTTATATCACTTCTCAAGACTATTGCTAGTGTGTCATAAAGTGTCAGTCTTAGCTTGCAAAATTCAGAGTAATGGTAAATCAATGTCAAAAACCCTGCTTGATTGCGCATAACATAAAAATAAGGTTTAGTTTTGAGAATATTTGCGTTTTCTTTTTCTTTTTCTTTTTCTTTTTCTTTTTCTTTTTCTTTTTCTTTTTCTTTTTCTTTTTCTTTTTCTTTTTCTTTTTCTTTTTCTTTTTCTTTTTTTCCTTTTGGTTTCATATTTTTCCCTTTCTGTACCCATTTCTCCTTAATACAGAATATCTGCTGCAGAACGGTTGGCAATACTTAAATTTTATATTGTACTTCACCTTTCCACATCATCTTAATTATTTTACAAATTGAAAAATTTGTGTGTTTTGAGAGAGCAAGTTTCGACCTCCTTGGTAAAACAGAATTGCAATCTTTGGATTGAAAAAGTTATTAATAGAACAGGAAAGGAATAACACATTTTGAGACAACAGATTACAGTTTTTAAATCTGTCATGAAGGCTGGGATAATTAAGGAAATATGATCATGTCACCATTTTTTTAAAATTTGGTCAATAATTACCTGTTCTATTCATTTTAAGACTTTTTTTTTTTTTAAATGGGACCACAATCAAGAAGGGAATTTATTTCTTCTTCTTTATTTCAGAATGATGAGCAGAGGGAATACAGTCTTTTGTCACACATTTTATGTTTTTTAATAGTCAATAATTTAATTCTAATTTATTTCTAATTTATTTCTGAATTGCAACTGTCCTCCAGAAGTGGCTAAATAGGAAAATAATCTGCTAAGTCTAGTTCCTTGGGGAAAAAAAAAAAAAGATTAAAAAAGTTCAAAAAAAATAGGTAATTTCTGAGAAATTTTTCAGCGGAATTCAATGAATCTTAGAATAAGAATTAACTCTAATTTAATGACTGTCATAAAGGACATGTGTTCCAATGAGAATGAAGAGATACTAGCAAGAATTATATGGAGTAAGTGGATTTCATTCATCTTCATTCAATTTAAAAATGCTAGACTGAAAAAAATTCTTGCCAAATGGTTATTGTGCTAAGAGAAATACCAAATGAAAGTAGGAGCAGAGTGAAAATGAGTTGGAGGGGGATTTTTCTTACTTTTCATACTGTCTATCATGATTTCATTTTCCATTTTCATAGCATTCAGTGTCTCTGATATTGAAGTGAATAGTGATTAGAAGTGCTAAACAATTTGAGAAAGCATAATTTAAAACTTCCATTCACAGAACGAGAAAGTTATAGAATTACCGTGAGAAGAAATATCATTGTGCCGATTTCTGTTCTACAGTATGTACATGGATTTTATGAATCAGAGATAAATATTCAGCCTGTGAAGTGCTTCTGCTACACATCTCTTCAAAGCTGAAAATCATAAATTTATATTTTGAAGAAAAAGACCTTACTAATTCACAGTGATTTTCATGACTCTCCTTACTGAGTTTTGTTTTATAGTGCTCAGGCATAAGACTCCTTCTCTATCAAAAGGTGTCCCCAGGGTTTGCTTTCACAAAAACTTTACACAACCCACGCAGAAGAAAAAAGGTGTTTTTTTTCTCATAAATATTATTGTTTTTACCTGTGGAGGCTAATGCATAATCAGGTCTTAGACTGCAAAATAAATGAACATATTCAAAGGAAAACACAGTTGTTCATACAGAAAAATGGTATTATGACATTAGGAATGATAGTGTCAAAAGTTCATTTTGACACTTTTCCTCACTAATGAAAATCAATAAGGATGACACAGAATCACACCTCTCACTGCAGTGAAATAAGTTGCATAAAAATTTATTTTCCTCATTGTCATCAATCAATGCACTGAGTCATTTAACTGTATGTTCCTTCTTTACCCCAGAAAATTAACCTCTTTTGTCCACTTAACTTGTACAGCTGCTGAACAAGCTGTTCGTCTACATTTAATAAAGTAACCATTTGCTTAAATGTATTACCTGTGAAGAAAACGCTGAAACTACTCACCTGCTCTGCCTTAGAATGGAAAAAAAAAACGCTAATATCTCTGATACACTGAGATTAGAAATAGATAATTTAGAGTTTAAGGAAATTTCAAACTTCAAGAGACTGAAAAAATGTAATTTAATACAATATGTTATTTATTCCATATCTATTTTTGCCCCCCACCCAAAATCATCACTTCCTTTTTGAGGTCCAGCATCATGGGCAGAATTTGAGGATGGGGAATGTTGCCAGAGACCCTTTTAAAGTCGGAGCCTGGAAGACCAGGGAGCTCTCTCTCCTGGGAATTTTTGCTGAAGGCCAAGGCTCCTCTCGTGTTTCATTTCTCCTTACTGGTGGAAAGGGATTGCATTAGAAAAAAGGGGGAGAACTCAGAGAGTTCCCCTTTAACCTGTCTTACACCAAGACAATGGGAAACTGTAGACTGGGGCTGGTATTTTTCACTACAAATCATGGTTCTACAGTCATCTGTCTTCCAGCAGGCCACTTTGGAAACATGCCTATTTTAATTCAGCTGAACCTATACAAAGGACAAAATATTAAATACATGCTGAAGGGGAAACAAAATGAATATGGCTTTATTATGGTTTTTGATTTTTAAAATAACATTATTTTATTTGTAATACCCTACCTCCTCCTTTACCACAGAAATAATTCCACATTCATGTTTCCCACTGAGTCTTAAAAAAAACTTCCCCAACTAAATTGAGTGGAATAGCAACAAAACAAACTAAAATTGTTAACAGCCTGCACATTACTTAGGACACCATAGTTATGATGGATGATACAATGATGACAGATGAGTCCTCACTCCTATTCTAAATCCTATCAACCACATAAATTAGCAATGTCATTAATATGATTACTAGCTGTTCACTCACCTTCTGCAGCAGCTGTTGCTTTTTTCCTGGCTTTGGTCCTTTGATTACTCCATATAACTTAGTATTAGAAGTCAGTATAGAACTTGCTTGGAGCAGGTGAAAATCTAAAGTCCATGGGAAGAAAGAAATATATTAAGGAATAATCAATTACTTTTTTTCATTTGATTTGCTCTTTAATTGGAAAATATGTGGGGTTCATTCTGATAGTGCCTAAAACTTAGGTTCATTTTTTTAAATTTTGGCTGGTTGGCTGTTGGGTTTTGGAGTTTTTTGTCTGTTTTTTTTCAGGGAGTGAGGTAGAATTCTTTGGTCTGATTTAGTTTAGTTTAGTTTAGTTTTTTCTGCTATGTCCCGTACGGTGTGCTTCATGTGGAGGTCTGTGACAGCTCCTTGAGAAAAATGCACATTAATGTAAGTCAGCCATTTGGTAGTGTCAAGCAAAATCATTTAAGCAGCGATTTCTAAAATATCACAAATAAATATTTTCTTCTGTTAGTTTCATTTGACCAGCTAAGGCAGACAGCATTCAGATCAGCATTTAGCTCTGTGAAACTAGCATATCAAAAAGCTTGTGACAGAGGCTGTGTCTCTTTGATCTGATCTATGATCCCATTGATAGTCCCACAATAAGCAACATTTAGATCCCCAAGGATTTCATTAAATGTATTGAAGATATTGTATTAATTAATTCTAAAAAATTCAAGAAGAGTTAAGGCCATTTTTTTATTATTCTTGCCATGTACCTATCCCATGGAGAGAAACAGAAAATAAATTCATGCTTCATTGAATTTATTCACTGGAAATATTTTGTGGGATCATGATCTAGGTTATTAAAGTAAGTGCATTTATGTTTATGAAGATTTTTGAAGTCTTCAGTGGTTCATAAATTTATTGTATAATTCCTAATATTCTGACTCATAAGTCACACTTTTAGTATTAAAAAAGTTTTTATTTCTCAGAAAAATTATTAAATATTTCTTTGCAATTTATTATTACTAAGACTAAATTACAGTACATTTATGCAATGTACTAGGCATCATTTAATAGCAAATCATGAAGGGTTGTCATTAATAGTGAAAATTGAATGACAGTGATCATATACATAAAGTGCATGTCATGATAAAGTATTACTATTTTTTTTTATTATTCTTTGTTAGACTTCACATTACTTTGAAGGCTCCAAAATTGACACGGGCCTGATCTGGTTCATGCTGTGGCTGTAGCATCCAGTATCATTTTAAACTGTCAGATAACTTACTCATAGTCAGTATCACTGAGAATTTAGAGGAAAAATTCAGAGTTCCACACTTTTTCCAAATTTTGACTCTTTCTTCCTATTTCATTTCAGTTCTTTGCTGAGGTAGGTTCACATCCACTCCTGTTTTTAAAGGCAAGAGGAGGTGAAAAAAATCAACAAAGAAATTAAATTATGGTACTGCGGATTTCATAGGACATAACTCAGATGTACGTTTTTTAGCATCGTTTAAAACTCTTTATGACCAGATCTTACTATTTGAATCTTTCTTTGTGCATTGTAGTTCTTCCATGGCATGTTAAAAAAAAAAAGATTAAAATGTTATACTTGTAAGACATTACAGAATGCTCCCAAATCAGTAACGCTTCCTGCTTGTACTTTGAGAAATAGACTCTGAAAAACAGTGTTTCTGAGCTAGTCCTCCATGTCTGTCATTGGAGATGACTTTACAGACCATAAAATATCAGATTATATCACTTTTGCAGAGTAGTTGAATGGACTCCATAGGTACGAAATCCAAGTCTCTGCTTCTGTAGAAAATGTCATCATAAGTCACTTTTCTTCAATTAACAATATCTTAATATCATAAAACAATATCCTCTTTCATAAAGGAACCTTAATATGAGGAGTTTTCATACTGGAATGTCAAGTCTATTCTTAGAACTTTTCAGGGAAATGATTCTGCAACCTCTGTTTCTCACGTTTGTTTCCGAACCAGGCTCATTTTCTGTTTTCAGTACACTTTCTGAGCTTTCTTTGGAGTTCCTTTCCTGTTTGGTCAGATCAATGGAATCCAGCTTTCTTTAACTGTACAGATTACACAGAATCATTGTTATGTGGACTGAGAGAAGGATAAACAACTAATCTGATCAACTGAATTTTTTCCTGGGGTTACTTTTATATATACTATGATAATATTCTTCAGTTTCATTGGCTCCAAAGTAAATTCGAAACTAGCTCAACAGGTTCCTCCATCCTTAACTTTTTCAAAGGGTTACAGTTTGACATGTCGGAATCACCTTGGGGTTTCAGAATTTTACTAGAAGTGTTATCAGGGCTTCAACTACAACAGGTCAAACAATAGTTGCTTAAACATCAGGGAATTGTGAGAAAACAGTTCATGTTAACACAATTCTAAGCAAGTGCTGAGCATGTGCCCTGTCAAGTGCTTCAAAATAAAAATATATATAAAAAAATAAAAATAAAATGATAAAAATCCTAAAATATGTTTGCTTTTTTTCGTTTAGTAAGCTCCTCAAAGAAGACCAAGGATGTTTAAAATCCAAATATGATGTTCTCTAATTTTGTGTATGAAAATAACTTGCATTAGGAGTATAGAAAACTTCAACATAAACAAAAAGAAATAAAAAGTGTATATAAGAGAATTGTACATTTGATCTTTGTCGGACAGGTCTTGCTTTTCAGGTTTGACATAAGTTATTCATTAAACTTTGGCAGAAAACTGCATAGATCCCTTAATTCTTAAATTCTTAAAAAGTTTTCCCATCCATCTTCCACATAAGTAGTCTGTCTTCTTTCTCTTAGCACTCTTTCAGGGTTCAATTAAATTAAATATCTGAAACAACTGAAATGCTTCTTCAGGTGTGACACAGGATTTAGTAAATTATTTTTGGGCAGAAGCTAGATACTCCACAGTATATAAATAGCACCAGATATCTTTATTTGAAGTGATTACTCTGTAATGGAAATCCTTGCAGTATTTCTTTGTCTCCATTTGCCACATTTTTGTGGACATATAATCTCTAAACATTTTTTGTCATCAGATATTATCAAACACAACTTCCACTATTTTTCAGTGACTTGCATCTGATCTAGTCCCTTAAAGAAGTATAGTATATGACTGAAAAGACAGAGCTTAAATAGATAATATCTGACACATTTTTCCTTCAGCATATGAAATGGAAATCAAAAAAGAAAAATTGTTGCCATCAAGTTCAAACACACGATGTTGTGCTAAAAAAACTAAAACCCATCTACAATCATTCTAACTGAAATATAAGTACCTATTATGATAAACTGTAAATATTTTTTTCCTTTTTTAAAGTACATTTAATCATTTAAAATTAAAGAATGATTTAAAATAAAACATAATAGCATTAATTTTGAAAATAATTGGCAAGTATATTTTTTTGAGAATATGCTTTCACATTATCAAGGCAAGCTACATCAACAGCTACAGTCAAATTTTACAGTGGGTTTCCTTTGAGGGGAAAAAAATGTGTGGAAAAAAATCTTCTATACTATTTTTAATTTTAAGTGATTTACAGAAATCCATTTAAAATTCTATGATACTCTGAAAACCGTGTAATTCCAGTTTTCATAGTTTTTCCATTCATTCAAAAAGCTTATCATCTGAAAAATTATTAACATCGGTTTTACCACTTTCATGTCTTAGGAAGAAAGGCTGTGAAGAAGCCTTATGCTGAGAAAGTTTTACATGCAATACATTGGCTTATTGTAATGGATAAAATTAAGTTCCTCTGTCATGACTATGACCTGCCTAAAACCCACTATAAATGTAGAATAAGAACCAAAGAAGTACTGTAACATATGCTGTATCATCTGGAGCATTTTGAGCCTGCGTTTCCCTCCTTAGACAATGGCTAAGTCCCTTATTATAAAAACTATGTATTAATATTTTCTATTATTTTATACCATTATCGAAGCTTAACAAATAAACAATAATAATTGTGCCCCCAAAGTACATTCTTAGAAAGGAAAACAACACAGTAAGCCAAAACAAGGATAATTATTTGGGAAGTGGCAGCAATGATAAAATCAGAAGGGATTTAGCACATGAATATTCCTATAACAAGGGAAAATGCTTTTGGAAAGGAATGAGCCAGAAAAGGGTGCAAGAAGCCAAGAAGTAAATAAATTAAAAACAGGAACTAAACTTTCCAGCTTGCTACCAAAACAGTTGTTAACTATTTTTGTTCCTTGGTCTTTTATATAACATTTTTTTCTCTTTCCCTCCAATTAATTCTCCTTATAATATTATGCAATATATTTTTCATGGAATTTTGATTGTTTTTATTGTCAAAGTAGGAGTGATATCGCTTCACAAGGTATTTAAAAGTTTAGTATTTAGTCTAAGTTAGTCTGTAGGAATGCTTTAGAAACCAGTTTATACCTGCAAAGCAGTTGACCTCACCTATCCTAGGACATAGAAACTCACCCTCTCTGCTGGAAGCTGATTCTTTGTAAGCAACATTTGTTAAAACAAAATATTTTTTTAAAAATTCATATTGTTATCTCAACATAAATGCTAATTTAACTTTCTAAACTTGAGTGCTGCTTTTTCAGCATTTATGTATGCCAAAATGTTTCATTCTGATTGCTGTTGGATGCTGATTAGTCATTTACAACAGCCTCATGTCTCCATTCAGGCTAATGGCAAATGACTGCATTGTTTCTTGCCAGCAGCAAGATGGAGAGAAAAGAAGGGAGTATCCTTTAGCCCATGTAATGCAGCGATTTTAACATGCTGACATAAACTGCTCATTTCCAAGAAAAGTCAGGAGAAGGCACTTTGCAAGAGCTGTCTCTCCAGATTTGGAAGAGACATTGTTTCTTCTGGACTGTGGAATGTAGATATATTCAGTAGTCAATGCCCTAAAATGAAAGAACTAAACCCGAGAATCCAGAAAGATATTTTTATTATTTAACCCTTATATTTGAAGCAATTCTAAAACCATTAATCTTTTACACAGTGAATTCTCATTAATCTTGCTATTAAGTGGTAAGACCAATGCCTATTTTCTGCAATAAACATACTATAATGTACAGGTAATTTAAAACATGGATCTAATAAATATTTACTATTAAAGGCAAACAATCATGGATATCTATGTACTGTTTCAAAGCAGGGATGTTATTGAAACTCCATTGACCTCATTAATATATTTTAAATTTTGCAAGGGCCTTCAAGGTAGGGCTCACAGTTATATTTGAATACATTTCAGAGCAATAAATGCCTTTGAGTGCACAAATATATCTTGATCTGCAAAGCTTCATCTGAAAACTTATTGTGATGAATCAAAAGGCTAAGAATAAAAATCTGTACATTTTTGAAGAAAACAAAAAATGTTCAGATTAAAAAAAATGTTCTTTTGGGTAGCTAATAAAATACTAGAAATACTAATAGAGGATCAATAAAATAGGAAATAAAAGCTATGAAGTTTCGTTAACAAGCAGTTTTGAAATCAAAGTATATTTCTAATGTATTATGTTCTTAAAAATATTTCTAACATTACAACTAAAATGTTTGTTGACATCTGAATACATAATTTACATATTTATTACAATTTCATATCTAAGCTAAGTTTTTCATTCAAATGCTTGGAAAAATCTACTGTCTACTAATGTCTTTTCCTTGCTTGTTTTTGAATGTAAATGAAAATTACAGTTATGTTTACTGTAAAGTTCCTGTTATATTCCTATTGGATTAAAACCCCCCACATAAAACAAAATACCACAAAACAAAACCAACCTACTAAGTAAAAGAAACCCAACTAAACCCACAGACACTATAGCTAAGAACCTGCCAGCATTTATAACCACTTTGTATGATGAAATTTGGCTTGGCATTTAAATTTTTATCTCAGGGGAAGTTTGTACTTAAGTTTAAAATCAAACCATTTCTGATGTTTTTGAATTATGGATTTTTAGAAATAAAATTCTCAACAGACCCACCTGTTTTCTGGAAATGAAAATTAATGACAGCATGTTGCATATATGCCTGTATGCATCTTCAGTCAAATACTTCTTATGCTGGTGAAACGGGGAGATGTCCTCACACCCTTTGTGTTTGATTTCTCTGCTGATGCCCCAGGAAAACCAAGATCCTTGTGCCCAATCAGTCTGTCAGCACCCTGTTAAGGGAACTCCACTGAACAGTCTGCTGGACTGAAGGGCAATCTGACTGACTTATTCGGGGACACACACCAACAGGGAGACCTCCTCATAGGTCTCCACACACTTATTTGGGCATGTCACTCTCTGTCGCTCACTGCTAGCACCCTTGAACGACTAACATTTTATGTGCTAACATTTTTGGAACAGCACTCTTAATTAATAAAGTTGTGACGGCTTAAAGTTCGAGGATTCCTGGTGGTAATATTTGACTGCAAAAACATATTCAAAGCAATACACTGACAGTTTCAAATCTCTAACAAAATTTAGCTTGAGATAATCATTCAGCACCCATAGAGTATGGCTCTCACCCAGAAGGTGACCCTATGAGAGAGAAGCCAGGTTCAACCCATCAGTTGATGCCAGAAATTACAATGGAGTCTTCCCTGATTTCTCCCCATTCTTAACTTACTTTTATACTGTTTCTTTATATTTAGGTGGAGCTTGAGTGACTTTAGTCATTCATCTTACTCACCAAGGGGTGATTGTACCTTGGAGGCAGAAAATGTCAGTATTGTGTCTGAGATAACTTCGGGATGATGTGTGAACCAGCACATACAGGTAACCCTCAGGGGCGAGGTGTTCTTCTTTGGACCCTGACTCCTGGTCTGGCTGTGTTCCTTATTTCAGTGTCCCATGTCCCAAAAAGATGAAATGAGACTTCTTTCTGCTCTTTCAAAGCTTGTTTATTTCTGGTTCTTATCAGAGTTTCAGAGGCACAGACTGTGCTGTGACCTCCAGGAACACGAGGACAGAATGGCAATGGCTACCCGAAGCAGGTAGCTTTTATATCTATTATCAACCAGTTTGAAAACTTTACGTATCTTATTTTGTTCTCAAAACCAGTGAATATCAACCTTATTGATATGTCTCCTCTACACTAAATTCTATCTACCAATTAACAAGTCACAGGAACTCATGTCAGAGAAAAAAGGAAGAGAAGGAGAAAGAGAAGAGAGAAGAAGCCGACACCCTAAAATCTCCATGTTGGCTCCATATAACATGTATAGCAAAACCTAAAAACTACAACTACACATTCTGTGGTACACTAAACAACCATCTCCTCATTTCTTTGGTGCTCTCAGCTCATCCAGAGGTGGAGGCAAATGCTCCCATGAGCTTGGTTCGCAGGCCAAGCCTTTTTTGAGGAGCTTGGAGGGTGAAACAACCAACCAGAGGAGCAGGAAAAGTTCCCAGGCTTTTCCTAGACTCCAACAATAACCAAGAGAAGGTGTAATGAAGATGGAGCTGGATGCTTCTCAGCATGAAGAAGAGGGGAATGGAAACAAATTCAAGTGCAGGAAATTTTGTTTAAACTTCAAATTTTTTTTTTTTCTTTTTTTACTATTAGGGCTGCCAAATGCTTGAAAAGATCACCTGGAGAGGTTGTGCAGTCTCCATTCTTGAGGTATTTAAAACTGAGTGGGCACAACCCTGAGTCACCTATTCGAGTTCCCCCCACCATGAGAAGAGGATTTAGGACTAGGAAATCTCCACAAGCTCCCCCCAGCCTCTTTCATTCCATGATTCCATAGATCTATGGAAATAGAATAATAATGTATTGACTCCAGAATATTTTCTCTCTGCAAATCCACTTTTTTCTAAAAGCTAACATCAAAGCACTTGGAGAGAGATCAATCAATGTAACAAACTCAATCCTCTCCTTGCAAATCAGTACAATGTAGCATCTCAGGGAGAAGTAAAATATTCTTCCAATCTAAAAGACATGAGATGAGCAAAGTACTCCAAAAATGAAAAGAAAATAATGTTGTTCTGATTCAAATAAAACTAAACTATGTGATGCTTCCTTCTTTGATGCTTGCTGGGTTTTTCTAAGCTGTTTTTGTGTTTTCATTCAGGATACACTGACACCATATTCTTTTTCAGGCAATATTTCAGAGACGTAATGTAAACTCCTTTGGTCTAGAAAGTCACAAATTTTCTTTTTATTTGAATATATGTAATTTTCTGAATATTGAGTTTTTTTACACTCAGGAAATCAGTTTTGACTTGAAGCTAAATTGTGGCAGAATCACAGATATTACAATTTGGGAGTTATTGCATTAATACAATTCTCTCTGAAATTATTTGCAATTATATTAAAATAATTTCCTAATACTGCTTATTCAATGATTCTGCTTTAAATCTAACATGCATCTTTAAGTAAATAAGTATACAGTAACTTGTCAGAGCAACCTCAAATTTGGACCTGGAATGCCTATAAATGTGATATTTCAGAGCCTTGCAGAGAAAATCAGAAACTTAGCATGCTTCTCACCCTTTAAATCCCAGAAGAGATAAACATTTCTTGCTCAATTAAGGTTCCTACCATGGCAAAAAAAGAATTTTGTAGAATAAATTTGTTCGGTTGCTGTAATAGGTGGTTGAAATCAGATGTACCTGAGAGTCCAATGTATTACCTAATTATGGCATGCAGATATTATTATATAGTGTTTTCTATATGTTAGCTTAATTTATTTAAATGAAAAAAGTTTAGCAAGGGGAAGCACTCCTCCATTTTCCCTTTTCTTCATAGTATATTAAAACATTAAACTATAATAAAGATTTAATAGTATTTTAATATTTTTCTTCCAAAAATTATGCTCTTTTATTAGAAATACAACGTGAAATTAGTGTTGAGTTCATCAATTGCCCTGATATATCTCAGATAAAAATGTGAATTGTGAGGTAGAGCTTTCTTTTTTTCAGGTCAGAGTGTTTATTGGTACAAAATAATAACATATTTAAATCTCATCATGTACATTAAAGAAAGCATTTAAAACTTTCTACTTTAATCTGGGATCTACATGTATTTTTCTCACTTTCAAAATACAATTCCATCTGTGTTTCATCCTTCTCAGATGAATATTTACAATTAATATGAAAAAAGGGGAGGTATGTTCCATTAATTTCATTAAATTAATAGCAAGTATATTCATTGGTAAAAGTATTTTTCCTAAAATAATGAATATTTATTAAGCTACAGCTTTTTATACCACACTAAAGCTTCATTGATTTTATATGAAATTAGGAGCTAGGATACATTCTGTGTGTAGCTGTGTGTGGTATCAGAATTTGAGACATCTTTTTTTTCTATTTACTTATAATAAATGTGACACGAGAAACATAATAAAGAACAGCACTGAAAACTTGGTTTGCAAGTTCTTTACTTCCAAAGCCATCCTCCACAAGGAGTTATCTTATTTTACCAATATGTTGATCAATATGTTTGCATGATTTAGACAGTATGTATTTTCTGATGAAGGTCCCTGAAATGCATTCCTTGCCTTAAAATATTTGTTTCTCTTTCCCTTCTGCTACATATTGTTCTATCAATCAAAGTATTACTCTTAAATATTATTAATTAAATATAATTCTTTGGTCATCTAAATTTCAATCTATTGCATAACTTTTCTGGTATGATCTGGGGTTCTTAGAGAAGCCTTTGAGAAAAATAGATGAAAATTGATAAGATTTTTGAAAAATAAAAAAATACATCATACTAGCAAGTGAGTATAACTAAGCATATAATTGACTGAAACATATAGACCTACAGGTATGCTCTCATGAATGCTTGATTTAAGATGTGTATTTCATGTGTAATGAAATAATGTTAAGCATAATTTAGTACACATTTATATACTCCATAAACTCATAAAAAATAGCAACTCTAATGTTGTGTCAGAGTAAAGATCCATTTAAGCCACCATCAGATCTTCAACAACACCAGCATCCTATGCTTAGAGAAAGGATATGGAATAAACAGAACAGGAAAGAAAGATTTTCTCTTGGATAGTCCCTAAGCTTCTGTCACAATTTCACTGTCATTAAATCAATATTTTATAAAAATAGATTCTAGGGTGCACTTACACCTAACAGAGCTAAACTGTTAGGTACATAGACTCCCCAAACCTCTCTTCCATTACTTTCACAGCTTTCCATTTGGTTGTATAGAAATTGTTGCACAACTGACCTGTTGAATGAAGGGGAAAATTAAGATATCTGCCTTGCTTCAGATGCAGTATGTATCCCAAAAGAGTTAAACACCTTCTATTGACTCTATCTATAAGACACTTAGAGTAGGGTGGAGTTTTTTCACATGTGAAAAAAAAGACATTATAAAGTGCATGACAAAATGCATTTCTGTTAATTTCTACCCAATGTAGGTCAGCACAAAAACATTCATAAAATACAAAGATGGATCAGTTTATTTGCCTTAGAAGAATAAGCACAGGACTAGGAAACTGGTTTGTGAGATTGCCTGGAAGAAAAAAAGAATGAGAAAAGTATATATGTCTCTCTGCAGGAATTCAGGGAATGTTACTGTAATCTATCTTTTTTTTACCATGTATTTTACTGAATTGGAGTCTAGGAACACATGCAAGAATTCCTTTCTTTGCATTTTAAATTAGCTGGAAAACACAACTCAAGTCATAGGGAAGGAACAACAAGTAGTCCTGGGACTTTACCGTGCTTTTCTTTTTCTAGCTTTTGTTATCTATATCCTGTATGTTCTGTAGCAAAACATATCTGGGCACCTTTCAGAATCTGTACCATATCTCCCCATGAAGCCATATATTTTAGAAAGACAAGATAAATTACTTCTGTAGTACCACAATATTGATTATTATTAACCAATAATTTAATCAGTTGATTTCATCGATTCTCAGAAATTGAAAGCAGAAGGAAGATAGCTCCAAGATTTTAGTTTTCAGTTGGGTTTTGTTTGGTTGGGTTTTTTTGTTTGGTTTTGTTTTTTTAAATATTATTTTTCAAAATCTCAAATGAGTAATGGTGATTAAGTAGTTGCCACATTTCATTATTTTAAGATCTTCAAGGTGAGGGAAGACAGGAATGTGAGGAGAAATCATTGCCTAAAGTTAGAAAGGATTCCTGCTCTCACAGAGAAACAGAATGGAAGAATTTTTTAAATGTATTTATTTTAATTTTAAAATAGAAAAGCATAATCTTTTATGCTAGAGACATTTACATGATAATACTTCTAGATAACATTTTAATTTTGTAAAGATTACAAACCTTGAAAATACCACCCTTTATTGGAAGTGATGACAGAATGTTGATTATAGTGTTGTGACAGTGACCCTGCAATTACTGATGCCACATACACCAGCTGTGATGAGTATGAACACGAGTTGAGCTCCTGCCATGTTATGAGTAGGACACAGAATTTTGCAGTCCATACCAGTGTGCTACCTACTAAAAAGGAAATATTTAGTCTTTCCTTTTTTTTNTTGCGGGGTCTTTCTGTTGTTTGTTTTCTTTTTTGTTTACATATAGTTTCTCCTAGTGATGAATTCAACAGTACCAAAAGGTAGAGCATTAAAATAGTAACCTATTGCTAAAATTTACACACATATGGGCAGGGATATCTGCATAGCTGCATATATGTCTGCATATGCATCTTGGCACACTGACAAAACGTTAACCAATGTTTGTTGCTTTGAAGCTGAGATAAATACTGCTTTTGAGAAGAACGGAAATGGAAGTCAGAAGCATTGATCCATATTGAAATAGCTGAATTGTTACTACAGAATGAACTCCTCATGAGTGAATCATGAGTGAATCTGATTTTCACTGTTTCAGAAAAAGGAACCTGTATTGTAGAAAATTAATGATAAGGCTTGTCTATTTGGTGCTATTTATTGAACAAGATATGCATACCCATTATGATTTACACATGATAAGCTGAAATAATGAGTCATTGCAGAACTCAATGATTTCTTTCATCCTAGCAGAACTGTACCATCTTCTGAGCACTTACTTGAAAGTTGAATTTGTACTATTGAAATGTTTCATGTAAAGATGTGAATTCTTCAGTACTTTGGGTTTTGTAGACATAAAAAAACCTGTTCTGCACACCAGGCAACTTTGGAAGTCAGAACAGTGTGCTTTTTGTTGTCTATTTTTTTTATTTGAGCTATTGTTTGTTTGTCTGCTGATGACAATTATTATTCTTGGAATGAATGAATGCTGAATGCTGAACGCTGAATTATATTCTAACCCTTAGAGCTTTATACATGCTGCGTTTTATCTGTAAAGTTGCAAACAAACCAAATTTAAATATTGAACATTAAAAATAACCCAGCTTGACTGTTTGAATTACTTATGCATCTACAATACATGCTCTCATGATTGTGTTTCCTTGTAAAGTATTACCATATGAAATCAAACAGACAATTAAAGTTCACAAATGTAGGGAAAATATATTACCAATATGACATTGTAATTTAGTGACAGATATTGTATGTTAACATCGTAATGGCCCACAGCCAGTGAATTTTTCTGTGCAGATGGTCCCTGCACCTGCAAGCTATTGGAAGGTACCATGTTTTGAATGCTATGTTCAGATCTCATGAGAAGGCCTCTTTTGAATGTTAATACAATGCCCAGAAATTCTAGCTCTTAGCAATTATTTCTGCTATGATAAGCATGAGTTTTCTTTATTCCTCTATTAAAAAGCGATCATGGTGGAAACCTGTGCTGCTAGAAGAATAAAGTTTTAAAAGGCTATGATATGTGAGGAAAAACAATGTATCAAATATTCCAGTGTTTTGTATATTTCACTAGCACTTGTTCAAAATCAGTTCAACAGGGATATTACCTGCTATGCTACTACTTTGTAACAACTAGTTGAGCTCATTTGGCACAAATCTCTGTAGTTACAAGCATAATAATAGCATTCAAAGTGAGGAAAAAAATGTATTTGTGTAATTGTATAATTGTTACATTGTAATATTATTTCTGCATCAGGTACGTTGCTTAAAAAACACAACTATACTTTATGAAGTTATCACATATATGAACTCCCATTTCAAAATCTATAAAAAGTGTATTGACCCATGTTTTACTCTTACCTATGTCATTTATCCAATGAGAATGGCCTGTTTTATACATGATGCTCATCTAAAACCATAAATAAATGAATTAGTAAAATAAGTAAGTAATATATCTTCTAAATGCCTCATTTGATTGTGCTACTTCTAGCTGGTTTGGTTTTTTATGCTTTTTCGCCCACTTTTTCAAGAATGGAAATTAGTAAATTGCTTATGATAAAAAAAAAAAATTATTTGATAGAAGTCATTGAAGAATAGTTTTTAAATTTGCATTCAAATTTTGAACTTTTACGTGTGAAAAATTACTACAAAGTATTCAAAGGTGTTTTTTTTTCTTTTTAAATTGGTGGCACATAATTTTAGAGATGTTTTCCTTCAGAGAATGATGCTTTTATAGAGTTGAAACATTAAAAGCATGTTATCAAATTTCTACACTTTTAAAAAGATTATAAGTACTTTCCAGAGTACTTTGAAAATGTATTCAGTTCAATGTTAATTATAATTCTCACTTTGAATTAAATATGTTTTATTCATATATTGTAAAGTTCGGGAAACGAGAGATCTTAAGTGGGCAGACAGGAGGTTTTTTAGTACTATCATGATTTTCATTCCCTAAGCAAAGAATGCAACTGCAGTTTTTGAAATCATTAACAAGAACATATGCCACCATTCTGGATAGGGAACAGCATTCATTATCCAAAGATCAACTGGAAAACGCAGCAGAAACCAAAAGGGGGAGAAAAAAATTGCAACCACTGAAAATCATGAGTCTTAGATCCAAAACACCATAGTCTGAGCTTTCTTTTCTGGATCAAAAGTCATGGAAGAAAAGAACTAAGGCAATAGGTACTCTGAAGAATTTGAGAAAGTGTAGCTACTCACAGACAGACTAAGTACCTTTTGAATTGACAGCAGTTCTTGTAGGAGAGGTTCCTGGGAGAGCATAAACACACAGATAGTGTTTAAGAAGCAGCAGCAAAATTGATGATATATTATCTCTGCAAGCTATTATTATAGACTAGAGATCTCAGTGAGATGAATTTTATGAGGTATGTTCCAAAGGTCTGAAAACCTTTGTACAAATCAGAAACTCTGCTGTTCATTGTCCACACTATTCGTTGCACAAAAAAGTCATGAAGAGATTGGTCAGGTCAATGACAAAAAGCAGACAGGTAGATAGAATCAGCTCTGGAATCATATGAACAAGCATATATATGATCAATTGATATAGAAAGCAATCAAATCAATGCAGACCAGAGGGAAACTACAACACATATCCAGAGGGCAGCATTCACACATTCATGTTATTAGAGGTACCAGTGTATGGAACACAAGTTTTAAAAAAGCAGGAAAATTATGCTTAATCACAGCAGATTAACCTGCCTAAGGCCAAATTAGAGGATAACCTCATAACTGTTTAACATTTGCATGCAAGTGCACTGACACAAAGGTAAAAAATGAGAAGGTCACACCTGAAGATTTGGGCCAATATATGCTGGATCTCAGGGTTAAGTACATAGCCAATTTCTTAATGGATGCATGGGGGTTTTTTGTTTAAGTCAGATAAACAGAATTGCATATTTTTTCTGTAGTTTGACTACTATGATATTTCTTATGGTTTTGGAGGATAACAGAAGTACACTAGTCTATTCTTCAATCAGAGTTTATTATGATTAAAAGCAAGTGCTTATATCCTGCAGAATGCTGAACAAGAAACGTGATTTTGTGTCATTTTTAATTTCTTTGCTTTAATTTATGTTCCTTATTTCAGGTGCTACAGATTAGCAGGAGGACTAAAGTCCTGTTATGTGCTTAAATCCAAATTACATTTTCAGACTTCACATAGTTACTGTTTTTAGCCTTTTAGACAACTGTGTTCACATTCATGTATGAATGATATGAAATATTGACAGTGTAGATATTTTTGAGTTGCAAGTAAAGGGCAGTAGAACAGTCCTGTTGAGTGCTGGTAATATGTGTCCATTTTCCTTTTTCTTCTTCTTTTTTTATTTTTTTCTCACTGTTAAAATCAAATGGTAATTGATTTAACTGCTACCCAGCGTTCATTGCAGTCAGCAGTCCTGTATGTATGTTGTTCTGATGAGGGCAGAGTAACATAGCTTGTATCAACTCAAATCTTCAGAACCAAATTTTGCAGGTAGAGTTTGGACCAATAGCTGCAGCTGAACACCCCTTGTGCAACAAAAAAGGAAATGATGTTGAAATCAAGAAAGAGAATTGAAAACTCAACTGTGGACTTTAAATCTACTCATAAAAATACACTTAAGTGCAATTACTTTTTAAATAATGAAATTGCAAATAGGTTGGGACATTTGAGTTTATCTTTGTAATTGACTGAGGTATAGACAAAATTTAATTGCACCTAGTGTAGATTTTCCATGCATTTTAATTTTTCATTTATTTCAGTCTCTCTGTCAGTAGCCTTCAACAAAGTTAGTGACAGGATATATTATTTCTGATGTTATAGCACCATAACTTATATTATCAATCCTTGAGTTGTAAACAGAGGCACTTTGCTTTTAAAAAAAAAAGAGGAAAATCAGCTTGGAGTTACTGATTTATAGTTAATTTAAAAAAAAATAGGATTTAAAGATATTCTTAGGTATATATATTATGATGAAAGAAATATCAAAGGAAGATAATACTTCTAATTTTTTTTTATTATTATTTCTGATCACAGTGATTGCTGAAAAAAAACTGATAAAGAAAAGGAAGGCAGACATTTTCAAACATTGTGCTGTTTTCTTCCCCCCTGCCCCATAAATACATTGTGAGAAATGATGCCAAAATGCAAATGCCATAACCTTTAGTCCTCTGTTTTCTCTGTAGTGCAGGCAAAGAGGGGAGCAAAGTGAGATGCTAAGTAAAAGATGTCACAGAACCTTCCAGTCACAACATAATCAGATGTGGTTGCTCACACTTTGTACTCACTACTAGAACTGGTGAGGAATTGTCTGCAAGAATGCTTTTATCATATAGAACATACTTCCAGTGGCGTATAAAAGCTATAGATATTTTTAACTAAAACCATCTTTTTCAAATAAAATCGGCGATGGAAATAGGCAGGTCATAAGGACAAGGCAAATGGTCAGGAATGAGACTGAGTGACAGGGAAGTGTGTGAGAGAAAACATAAAGCCTGAATGGCCCAATTTTTTATTACTTAACCTGGATCCCTGACAAAGCCTGAAAATCAGTTCATTTTGAAATTCTCAATGCCCAGCTTTCAAAAGATCATTGTTCAAAGGCACTAATCAAATTGAACATGTGTCTTCATAAAGCAAGAGAGAATTCTGTGATTCCAAAGAAACCCAGCATTGGAATTTTTGAGAAATTGTTATTTCTAGTATGCTGAGGAAAATAATTTTTTTGCATCCAGAAATCTTGACTTTTTTTGTTGAAAAGGAGTTCTGTTCCCCAGTTATCTTCGGCACAGATATGTCTATGTAGTCTGTCAAACATATGGAGCACCATGCAGCCATCAGAGGCAATTACAGGCAAGCTCCCTAAAGCACCAGAAATCGTACCACTTACCTTCACCTAGACTACTGCAGATTATTCTTCTTTCCTTTTGGAAGCCTACATTACTTCATAGTGGACTAACTCCTTAGAGATACATCATGTAAGTCTATAAAACATTGGGGTTTTTTTCCATTTTGAAGAATTTTGGACAGGCAAGGATTTTAGAAAAATACCTTAGAGTTGTAAATACAAGGTTGAGAGGTCTTGATGTTGATATTTGCTACTAGCCCACATTTTGGTATTTATTGGTTATAACATACTTGAGGACTTATTGAACCCTCACAATATACAAGTAAAAAAACAGACCACAGCTTAAGCTGTTAAGAATTTGCGTTCATATTGCTGCAGCTATGCTACAAGGCAGGGTAAATTTACTGGGGTTAGATGCAGACAAAACTTTCTCATGCACTTGGAAAAATCTAATTTGATAATGCACTGAAATGTATGGCAAATTAGTCAACACTGAGGTTGCTGCTGCTGCAGGTAAGAAGCTTTTGATACCTAAACTACCTTACTTATAGTATATAAGTATATATGGTATATATATGCTATATATATACTTATACACAGGTATACCTTATTCTCTGTATCTCTGTACATCTGTTGCTCTTTAGAGCAGATAACAGCTCAGCTAAAAAAGTTACAAAAGATCTGATGAGATGTTAACAAGAAGTAGCGCAAAGTCAGGATTTTATTTTTTCAGTCCAAGATTTCAGATAAGCAACTTCTGAATGTTTGCTCCCTCTTTTTTTTTTTTTTTTTGTTTAATTTAATCTCCTTTAAAAAAATTGCAATGCTTCCGTTACCTTCTGTTAGCTTTTTGTATGCCACTGCTTTAATCAGTGGCTTCTATTTCCTGGCTTGTCAGTATAATGCTAATGTAATTAAAGATATTCATCCTTGCAAAATATATGCTGTAATATTAATGTGTCTAAATGTAATAAACACTGGGAACTATCTCACATCAGAAAAGCAGAAAGGATTATGAAAAAGGTGCAAAAGAGATGAGAAGGAAAATGTATAAACAGCTGCTTACACCAGGAGATTTTCTGCCTTTGTATTTTGGAAGAAAATAATATAGCCTGATAGAGAGGTTCCACTGTAAAGTCAGATAACTCAAGATCAGAAATCTGTGTTTTTTTAAATCTAACAATTCAGGCAACTCTTTGCATTAGTTTGCTTACAATAATTTTTGATACCATTCTATAATAATGCTTCATACCTGAAGTAATTTTCATTGGTTTTCCTATCTGAAAGCCTACCACGAAGATAAAATTTTAAATGATAACTTTTAAATGAAATTTAATTAAACAGAGATATTATTTGAAAATGTTTAACACTCAGCTGAATATAGATACATATTTGCAGCAAAGATTCAATGATGAACTAAGCAGAATTTTTTTTCTGCTGATTAGAGATTTGAAGAAATACCTCATTCTGTGTAACTTTCCAACACATGATTGAAAAGAGGAAATACATAGTAGAGAGACACAAATTTTCTTCATTTTATAATAGTAATGAACTTTATAGTCAGATTTAAAAATGCCCTTCAAAATGAAAGGGCTTATAAATCTCTGTACCTACATGTTTGTAACGTGGGATCTCTGAAGCACACAAGAGGAAGTAGCATAGGTGCCTACTATTGCAGCAAAAGAGTGTAAATATGGAGATCCTCTCAGATCTTCAAATTTCATAGAATCATAGAATAGTTCAGGTTGAAAGGGGTCTTTAAATGTCATCAAGTTCAACTCCACTGCAATGAGCAGGGACGTCTTCAACTAAACAAGGTTTTATCTAGTTACATATTCTATAAAAGTAGCCTTCCACATGATGGTTTAAAAGAACATAGGCACTTTATTGTTCATGTATTTAAAAAAAGAACCTGAGGATATTAATAGAGAAATATATGAAAAGTAAATTTCCAGAAGTGCAGGGCAATAAAAACAAGGTCTGTCCAAACTTTATTAATAATTAAAGAAGTATGTATATGTGAAGTGCTTTTTAAGTAATGAGTGTTAGTTATAAATATTTAACAGTTCCACTTATGAAATATGCCCTAAATTATGTCCAAATGTTAACAAGAATGCCTTATACTTGACAGAACAATGAAGCCCATAAATATTTCAGAAGTGTGTGTCTGACAGGCGGAAGCTGAGAAGATGCATCCTGCTCTTCGTTTTCTGACACTGCAATCCTCAGGTCTGTGCTCTTTGAGCTTAATACGAACAAAGAGCTTCCTATCCAAAGCCAATATCAGAGCCGATAGCAGATTTCTTTTGGAGTTTGTTATCAGGCAAGTACAACTTGCCTCATCAAAATCACGGGGCAAGAAATTCAAAGCACATAAACAGTGGCTCAATCCATCCCTGTGCTGCCTGCCTTCTGTGTGTTTATCTTTATCAGGAATAAAGTTCATAGGAAGTTCACAGGATGTTGACTTCCTATTCCCTTCAAGAGGGAATTAATTGATTGTCCTCAGGAGGTGCTCAGCATCTGTTACAACAATGTCTTGAAAAATTACATGCCAAGAAAAAAATAAAAATAAGCATTCTAATACACTAGGAATTAACAGATAGTGATGGAAGAAAAACAGTAGGAGGAAAAAATAGACAAGCATTTATAGATAAATTCTACACTTAACTCTTAATGTTGTAACTTGAAAAACTGAGGGGTTTGGAACTGTTATCCAGGTTTTTTCCTTTTTAATGTTATTTTAAGTAAAGACAGGAAATTTGGAGAAACTAATATGACCTATTTAGAGAACAGAGTGAACTGAAGACTCCTGGTGAAGATTCCTGATATGATGTTGAATAAGATCTTTTCTAACCTTCCTTCCTGAAACTTTTCTACCTGAAAAAACAGAGAAGTTCCTCCTGGGACATCTCTGAGGACTGTGAGACTTACGTGTTTGCTGACAAAGGTGACAGTATAAATGAACAAAGTTTTCAGTAATGCCAGAGAAACAATTTGCATGGAGGAATAAAGCTCAAAGTAAGAGTGTTGTATTTATCTTCAGGGAGACATTCAGAGTTTTTGTCAGGTTTTTTTCTGGCAGAAAATCTCAGCTTTACAATAGTCAATGAACCCTTCTATCACTATAACAATAAAGCCAGAATTTCACCCAAGGAGTATAGAACAGTCAGAATACTCAGTCTATTCTGCCAAAAGGTTATTTTCAAAGACTTTAACTTCCTTTTCTTCCTCTCTCTGTAATGGTTCCCACAGAGCCTACAGCAGATATTTGGGTGTAAAAACCCAAACTCTAAAAGGTGATCCTTTCCCCTATGAAAATATCAAACTTAATTGCTTTATGAAAGGCCTGTAGGGCTTCCACCTCTATTCACCTAGGCCTCCCACTACCACAAAATGGTGCTTTGATCTGTTCAGTTCTCTCACTGGATTATACTGAATTTCTAAAAGCATTTCTTCTTACCCCAATCCTCCCTCCCCCACCACTGGTTTTCCATTTGAATTGTGAGCATTAGCATATCCTTTATAACACTTTCGGTAGTACTGCACATATCTTATCCAAATTGAACTCCTGCAACTCACAGATAACATTAAATGTTGAAGAAAGTCCCAAATACAGATTCCCAAGTACTTCTTGATATGATCAGAGTGGGTCCAGCTAGCATCCTTTACTGAAATGCAGGACTCTGAAGTAAGTCAGGCTCAGGCCTCATGAAACGCATTAAAAGATCCATCACTTTGTCTTATGAACATCACTATGAATTTCTACCCAATGTTTTTTTATTCTGGAAGTATAAGAAGTTCTTAGGGCAAGAAAAATCTGTAGATAATGCAATACTATTAAATGGTTTATTATATCTTTATAGTTCTATTATGTATATTACAGCTAAACCAGTAATTTTAGTGTGTGTATTCATCTTTCCGTTTCCAAGATCTAGTCAAAGGATTGGGTTTTGTGTATGTTGCCAATGCCATATTTTTCTGAAAAATTAGAAGAAACCCCAAACAAAACAGAATTTAAAGCAATAGATTCATGGTCAGCCATAAACATCACTATTTTTTTTGCACAACAGGATTTTGTTTGAACAGAGTATATTTTCAAAAACAGCTTCCTCCGCATGCAAGTTGGCATTACAAGCATAATTAATTACCTAGCTCAAAACTCCTAAACAAATGTATGAATTATGTAAAACAAACCCTAATCAAGCAAGATGCAGCAACTATCTTTTTCATAATTTCTGTACAGTTATATAAAAATAATTTAAAAAAATAATAGCACATGCTGAGTTTGTAATATGTTGGATCAAAACAATATTTTCTTTTATGTTGTGAGAGACTGAAATGTTATGGTTAATACCCTAAACATTGTTATGAAGGACTTTTTTCCCATAATAGCAAAACTAGATAAAGAGGCTGTGACCACTAATGCCCACCCCTCCCTGAATATACCTTCTGACTCAAACTTTGGACTGTGAGTTAACATGCCTAAGGGAACTTAAAATAAGATAAATATTATGCTGTCATCTAATTATCTCACGTCTAAGGAGAAGTAAACAAGGCAGAGGGAAAAGAATGTATCTACAAAGAAAGCCAAACACACAAAACAGGCCTGTGTTATAGATTTTCAAAGACAGCATTCCACGCCAAACTATGTGGCATTTTACTAATGCTGATATGACCAACATTTTCAACTCCTTGTCATAAAAACTAATGTAAAATAAACTTTTCTTATCTGTACATTATTCTTTTATAGTGTAATTGGTGTCAGTTTTTGTTCCTGTTTGTCTCAGTTTACTTTTTCTTCAGCTAGTTATTTGTCCATTGAACAGTGCACCCATCAAATCCGTGTCTTTCCAACTTTGCAATAAGGAAGTTGTGTGGAACTGTGTGAAAGGCTTTACAGAAGTCTAGGTAGATGACACTGGTCTGTCTTTCTTTGTTAACGGTTGCAGAATTCTCCTACCTATTTAAAAATACTGTTTTGTTGGACAAAAGAAATATGCACTCTACACAAAATATCTTTGACCTCAGTATTCATTTACAAGCTAAATATGATCAGCAAGTGATCAGTAGCTTCAGTCTTTGTGGACTCCCCATAAATACTTTAGGATTAAACTAAATTTAAATGTGTACTTATGATTCAGGAAAAAAATACCTGGGATAGCTCTATAGTTACAGTCCCTCTATTACAGTGTTACTTTGGACAGAGATAAAAGTAAAAATATACTCTAATCCGTCTTGAAAAGGACAGGCTTGGAACACACTAGGAACATTTTAATGGTATTAATTTATGTGAAGGCTACCTTCATTTGACTGTACTATTCCAACACTGTCAGTGAACCTTTTCTAAGTTTAGTTTCCTCTTTTAAGATTTGTTCTTCAGCTGCTCTAGATTCTCCTTTGTTCCTTTTCCCTTTTTTCCCATTAGAAATGTTGATATCCCATGTTTCACTAATCAACAGTAACTCTTGTAAGTATACACTACTGTGGCCTTCGACACGGTTTGCTTAAACAGCAGAGCAAATAATTGAAACTAGTTACCTTGAAATCAGCTGAGATTTCAGGAGGCCTGAGAAAAAGAACAGATTTGTAGCTGAGTGCTTTCCAAGCAATCTATTTAGTTCTGCCTGTGCTTCAACTCAATTTCATGGTAATTTCATAAGGAGGTTTTATTTTAATCCAGTGTGCTGCAGAGCTGAGGCTTTTAGCCTTTTATTTAAGTAATACAGTTGGAACATCTTTTATGCTTTTTTAGTTAGTAATATCATTTCTTCAAATTTTAATGTTTTGAATATCTCCTAATAGCTTCCCAATCAGTTTCCTTCCCAATACATAGCAGTTAGTAATATATATAAAGTTATCCAATTAATTTGAGTGTTTTTCCTCTTACCTTGTTTTTGTTAGTTTTTTTTCCCCAAATATTAATTTATGACATGCATCCACTTAGCTAATGAGCGATGACTAGTGTAAGGTAGAACTGAATTGACCAGTGGGGCTGACATCAAAACACGGGAAAAAATATTTTTGTATTATGAGTTCTTAGCAACTGAAAGATTACTATATGAAATACAGGTTATAGTGGTAAGTTCTAAAGATAAATTATAGAGGTATCTCAAATGAGTTTGCATTTTCTCTGGATCATTCTTTTTTTTGTGTTTTACTAGGAAGAATATTTGTTGAGCTAAGGAAACACAGTAAAAGTGAACCTACAGATTAATGAAAGAAAAAAGGAAGAGTACAAAATTGTCTAATTGCATCATATTATTCGTACTAATTTTTAAAATGAAAGGAAAAAAAGGACATTTTTTACAGTCAAAATAGAGGCATGTATATTGAACAGTATTTTTAGATCTCTTGGCCCTGAAGAGTTATAGAATACACTTATGTTATGGTCCACTGCACATAGAAAAAGGTTTTCTGTTAGAAAAGATTTAACATCTCTGTAGACAAAAAGAAAATCAAAAGTCTATCATTAATATGTAAAGACTGTATTTTTATTCAGTATACTAATGGCCTTTGAATAGTAAGGTTCTTCTGTATCAGAGGAAAAGGGTAAAACATACTTCCTTTCCCATTTTGTCTGGTTGTGAATCAGGCTAGAAGCCTTGGCTGAAAGTCAAGCTAGATATTACATAGTCAGTCTATTGTCTCAACCAGGGTAATTTTTGTTTGTATCTTTGCTTTCTAACAAGATGGATCCTCAGTAATACTCAGCTGTTAGCTTGCTACCTTTGCCAAAACTCAGGATTGGATTATTTGCTTGCCTTTCTTCTGTTTTTAGTCTACATATTTGTACAGAAAAAATTAGACTGAACCATTTTATTCACCTGCTTTTAAAGTTTGCTTAATTTTTCTCTCTTTAAAATGATTGACATCAACCATTCATCTTATTATCATTGTGGCATTTCCACTGTTGAGGAAGCTTTTTGGTTTTCTATTTTTTTTTATGAAAAGGCTGCTAGGTTAACTCAGATCTGAATCAATTCCAGTAATGTCTGTATCAAGTACTAAATATCTATCCATTAAAAAAAAAAAAAAAGAAAAAAAAAAAAAGTCAGTTTAAATATATCAGGTAGGACAACTGTCAGGTACGACAATTCCATAATATTTGTCCAGGTGACACTTGGTTACTTAAATAAAGAAAGAGATTTGTGGAAGAAGGCCATTATCAGACAGTTCACTGTATCAAAATGCGTAGGGGCTTTTTGATATAGAGTTATGGCATCATACGCCCAGAAAAAAATGAAGAAGGACTTGATATTTCATGAGAATCTAAAATATGTGTTATGAATATTAGTTTAAAAAAATGGTCTGTCTTACAGGATTCCAGTTACATCATGAATATTGCCTCCCTTCCAGGGTTTAAACCTCATTTCACAATATAAACTGCAAAAGTTTGCATCAAACACTATGGAAAACCTATGGGGAAAAAAAATGTCAGGGGGATTTAGCTGAAGATTCATAAAAGTGTAGCTCAAATAAAAAAAATGACATTTTATAATCTGATGCTCATTTACAATTTGTCAATAGCACTGAGGCAAGATACAGCAATAGCTTCTATTGTCCATTCCCCACCCTTTTTTCCTATAAAGGGAATTTTTCTCCGGGGCATCAATTGAAAGCATGTACAAAAGAAATGAGGTTAGTATTATTAATTTACTTTCTTCACAACTGAATAGCCATAGCTTTATTCTCTTATTCCCCTTGGCACTACTTTGTTCCATTCTTTAATAACAGCAAATGTGAAAAATCAGGATTTGTTCTATTCAGCTTCATTTCACTTTGAGTGCTGTAGGAAGATGAGATTTGAAATTGTCACTGTAATGTATAGGATATCTGGTGGATTCACTTTACCGATGATGCAGTATCATTTCAGAGGTCTCACTTCAGGATGCATAGTTTTCTTAGAACATTAAACCTTGAGCTCTTGACCCTTTCAGAGTGGCATCCAGAAAATTCAAAGGAAGACATGGAAAGAACATTCCTCTTCATATAATTTTGTTTTCAGTGTACATACAACTTGTCCAAAAAAGAATGGAGGGGAGAGGAGAGGAGAGGAGAGGAGAGGAGAGGAGAGGAGAGAAGAGGAAGAGAAGAGAAGAGAAGAGAAGAGAAGAGAAGAGAACAGAAGAGAAAAGAAGAGAAGAGAAGAGAAGAGAAGAGAAGAGAAGAGAAGAGAAGAGAAGAGAAGAGAAGAGAAAAAAGAAAGATTGATCCTTTCTCACGACTGACCTATATCACATCTGCTGACGCAGAGTTTGAATTTCTGCCACTGATACAAATTTTGCCATCTCAGATTTTGAAAAGGGATAAACTAACATGTAAATTAACTAGGTTTTAAAATATTCATTGGGAAAAAACAAAAACTGCACCAACAAAACTAAATTAAACTCTGATAAAGACAGAGTATCTGGGATAAAATCAAACTGATTTTTCTTTAATGTGAAAAACTGGGTAATTCTTCCAGAAATGAAGTAACACATTTTTAAATATATCCAAAATGCTTTTCTTCTATTTCGAACATTTTAACTGCTTTTGAGAAACAAGAAAAAAGGGAACTTGGAAAAGAAAATCTACTTTCCCAAAGCAAAGGATTAAGTACCCAAAATAATCAAAAAAAGACCACGTGAAGATGAATGAATATTAAGGTATTCACTAAATCTGCAAGGGAACTGTTTTTCATCATTATTCTTACCTGATTTGCAGTGTGGGTGAAAAGGTAGGTTTTCTACCTCATAAATTAATAGGTTGATCACGGATTAAAAAATACCCAAGAGTGTTTGGTCTGTTGAGCATGCTGTTCCATTAAGGAGCTGAATGTCCTTTGGGAATGGTACCAGTTGTATTCTTCCTTTAGGCAAATGAATTTAGGTGATTGAGAGTTCCCTGCCCCCATTTCACAAGGCTGGAAGTAGTTCTGCTTTACTGAAAAGGTGTCCCTGAGTGGTTCTATTCATTCCCATGGAAACATTTGACAACTGGATCTTAGGAAAACCCAAGGTAGACCAGCAGAAACAGGTATTGAGAAAAAAAAATTAGCAAACAAATATTTTTTCTTCTTTCTCTGCATTTTCAGGTCTAGAACTATTTTCAGTAGTTCTGCAATAGGCAATGCAACAAGCTCTACTTGCTGCAGAGAGAGACACTGTGCTTTTTCTGGAGGAATCATTGAGGGGATGCTTAAAAGTTGCTAGAAAAAATACCTTGGGTAGTGCCTGAAGAAAGAAAATCTTGCTGTTTCCTAAGATGTTATTTAGTGTGTACACAGGAAGACTTTCATAGAGTTCTCATTTAGCCCTTCTTTACACCTAAATACTATAGAGAAATAAACAAATTTTCATATTTAGCATTTGCTATTTGGACTTGGACTTACTTTAGGAAGCTAGAAATATCTGTAAAGTCCTCTGAATAGCTTCTTCTGACTACAGACCACAAATTCAGGGTACAGATAGCCCTTTGTAAGGCAACTTGCGATCTCCTGAGCATACCAAGTAGCTCCATGTAGGCAAGATCAGGGACCTGGTAAGCGAAGGCAAATGTATACTGTCTCTGAAAATGTGACAATTCTCAGAAATTTCCATCCAGGGTAGAGGAGTACATAAAGAGAAGGACAGAAGTAGTTGTTTTTCTTTCCAAAAGAACAGCCAAAACCTTAAAAATTTCCTAAAAGGATAAAAAATCCCTAGGGTATGTAATCCCCTGAAGACTATAGACAGACTATAGTTTTAAAAAAGCCAGTCAAAATCACCACAGATGTGTACGTGGTGGATGCTGTTTCAATAAAGATTTTTCAGTAATCTGATGATTCATTATTTCAGAACACTGAATGTTAGAGTAAGCTGTAAGGATACAGAGTTCAAATAAGTGTGCAGGATCAAGACTGTTATGTAAGGGGCACCTCTGTGAAGGTCATAGATGCCTTTCTCCTCACTTAATATAAGGTTGAAACTTGAAATCATTACTAGTTTTTTAAATTAGTTGTATAAACCAATTTTTGTTGTATCAAAGTTTATATGTAAATGGAAATTCTTTAAGAATTAATTTTACAATTTATCTATTATTAATTTTTTTGTAAAAGATTTTAAGTCCGTCCTGGACTGGAGCCAGTTTTATAAATACCATAATTTTTTCAAAATATACTTCTGAGTTTCAGCTACAAACACATGAATAGTCGATTTTGTGATTTCTTTATTAGCTGTGATTTCTTATGAATTTTGAGTCA
The DNA here is from genome assembly GCA_013396875.1 of Vireo altiloquus. NCBI lineage: Eukaryota > Metazoa > Chordata > Aves > Passeriformes > Vireonidae > Vireo > Vireo altiloquus. The sequence continues at coordinate 62,142 of VZRF01007246.1, forward strand.
TAATGAAAGGCCTGGATTTTGTGATCAGGAACATTAGTATAAAACCAGTAAGACAGAAGTTTAGTATACTACTAAAGCATTTCCTCTTATTTATCCAATCTTTCCTTTCTGTGTTTATTATTTTGTTTGGGGTTTAATGATGCTTAAATATAATGTCTTCTTAGTCACATAGCATTTTATAATACATAATTGTCTGCTAATTTCTTAGCAAATGTTTAATTTGCACAGTTCAATAATAGGTACTAATTTATTTAATCATAAAATGTTGATTTTAAAAACTAAGTAAATGCACTGTGATTAAACAGCTATCACTTTAATTTCATAAATGCAATACACACATACTGATAAGTATATGCTATTCATTTAAATGCTGTGTCTGATAATATGAGAGGCATATATATACATATAAAATCAGAATGTTTGCATACTTTTATCAACACAATGAAATCATACTTGAGAAGAAAAAAAGCTTTGGAAGGTAACACTTTCTAGTGGCAGTTGTATAAAAATTTGTTGAAGGCTGGTTATACAGAAAACTTATAGAGATAATTTGGAAGGGTGAGATAACAGTTTTTAACAATTGACTTTTCCTTCCCTTTTTAAACCTTATAAACCCAATCTGGAAAAGTAGAACAAGAAAGTTATTCAGTTATACAGTTATTTCACAGAAGTTCTATCAATGCAAATAGGGGAGAGATTATAATTGCTGAGGCTTGAAATTGTAGCAAAATGGAAATTGATTTTCAAATGGGAGGACGTATCATGAAATGTATAAATTTCCACTTAGAAATTCTGTTACTGTCCCTAATTTTAATTTCATAATTTTCTACTTAACTGATGTCCCATTCCAGAGAATATCTTCCATGATGCTTGGATTTCTTACTAAACAATCCTTTTCTCATTTTTGTATACATTATATATCATTTGTATACAAACTTATAAATTCATATAATTAAAAAAAAAGTAGTATTTTAGTTGTTTGTTGCTTTTTTGAGAAAAATGGGCAAAAAGAAGCACCCACCAGTTGCCCCAAATATTGCAAGGAGCTTCATACAATTTTTTTTCTTTACTTAACTTCAGTTTGACTTTTGCAAGATTTTTGAACAATTTTCCTTAGAACTGTCTGCAGGAACTTTCTTAATCAGTGTACAGTATACTACTGTATATGAAACTGAAATGGTGTGTATTTCTGGATAAGAAAATATAAAGAAAGGCTGCTTAGAATGGGTAACCCAATATGTTAATACATAAGTTTTAAAATTCAAGATGACAATAGTGTTGTTAAAGAAGCAGTTGGCTCTACACAACAACTTTAATAGAGCTATTAAAACTATCTTCAACTTCCAGACCCTATAGCGGAAAAACTGTTGTCTAGACCATTTTTCAGTTTTAAAAGTCAGTTGGATCTACAAGCAGAAATGGGATCTCAGTGAAGATCTGATTTATTTTTTCTGGCTCTGGGTAGAAAGTAGAAGTCTTGGAAGGGAAGAGGGCGAAAGAAATAGCAAAGTGAGAAGCAAAAATACTCTACCAGAACTTGCAAAGCAAACTGTTTTTTACTGCCTTAGATTGAGAGAAGAAGTGCAAAACTTCAGGCTATTTTCTTCCTGAAATATTCAAAACAAATGTCATGCTCTTTAGGGATCCCAGGGCAAGCACATTTGCAAGTAAAAATTCCTCTATAGGCATAAAATAATGTTTTAAAATAGAAAACAATTTAAATTGTTCTTCTGGCTCTCAGGAATAATTTTTAAGTTGCTCCATCCCCTCCAAACCTAAGGAAACCTTGTGACTATAAGGGATCTATGGAGTAATTGCCTATTCCATTGTAAAGCAAGGCAGCGTGCATAAATATATCAATATCTATAGTAAAACATGTGTGGGTTTGTTCTTATTGATTTTATCCTTTTCAGACATCTTCAAATTCTCCCTAACATGTATTTCACTATGTGGTCTAATTTCCATCTGTGTTTCTTCAAAGTGGATTTATACCCAACTAAAGCTCTTACTGTGTGATGAAATGGCCTGGAACACTAAGCCAGACCTTTCTCTACCCATAAGATGAGTTATACTGTTATTTATCACTTTTATGTATTACAGGCACTTCACTCTGGCACTTGCATTCTGTTCTAAATTAGTTTTATCCATATGCTAATAGGAGTGTGACTTGTCAGGCTTCTACAGTTGCTAGAATTAGAAATTATGAGAAGAGAGATAATGTATATTATATCTTTTGAGGCACTTATGTTATTTCTGGCAATGCATCTTAAAATTTGGACAAGGAATTTATGAGATTAAGGTTGGAAAGCACCTCTCAAGGTCATCTAGTCCAATCTCTCCTTGTGTTTCTTTTTTATGGTTTCATCTTATACCTTCTTATGTTATGCAAAAAAGTCCAGGAATCATGAGTTCATTATTTAGCTCTGCTTTGTTCCCACTGTCAATGTAGTGCAAGAGTCACACGCTAACCCAAATTTTGCGTGTGATTCATTTTTTTCTCCATCCTTGCAATGAAGATGTATTATGCTAGCATAAAAAATGGATGACAGCACACTTTTCATAAGAAATTTTCTGTTACTTATTCCTTTATTAAGACCATTTCTCTGCAGTAAAAGGGTCTTTTTTCAGTTCTCAAGTATTTTTCTTGTCAGGTTGAATTGAGTGAAACGTCACGCTGTCAAATGTATACATACAGTCTTGGTTAAGTCTCCTTTGGGTCCATCCCTCTCCTCTGGGGCAATTATTTCTGCACTTGCAATGCATAGATGAAAAGCTGTCTTGACTAACTTCCAAGGTAACCTGCTGGGTGCTTTCCGAGACCCATGCATTAAGTTGGCTAATAATGAAGGAGGAACACATAGGATTTGACAGACAGAAAACTGAGACTCCTAGGGAGGAAGTACTTAAAAGATTCTGCTGTCCTTGTACTATACCAATGGGGGGTTGTTCAATTTTTGATTTAGCATAACAATATTTGTAGGGTGGGCTTTTTTCTGTTTTAGTTTGGTTTGGTTATTTTTGTTAGGTTAGTGTTTGTGTGACAGTATCTTAGGGTATTTTTAATAAAAGGAAAAAAGTCTCCAAAGAACCTTAAACTTTGTATTTATATACATTATTCTCATACAGTGAAAATAATAATTTCAAAAAATGGCCGGTTGAAATCACTCAGTTTGTAAACTCACAAAAGTTTCAATAGCCTTTGGAAACTGGCATTCTATTATTTAATTTGACTTTTTCTATTTAATTTTGTCACTAAATTAAGTATTTGAATTATTAGATTTTTTATAAAGTGACTAGAATTATTATTGTAGATATACCGTGAAACCTAGTAATACAGTATTTCACATCACTTAACTACCTACAGAATATTTAATACAATAACTAATCAGTTTTTAACCTCCACAGTTGTCTTATATCAGAGCATAAAGATTAATTAAACAGAGAAGAAAATGCTCATATTTTGTGTTTCTAAGTCATAAGACAAATAGACTAAAAAGGTGACAATTCTTGCAGCTACATTTATTTGTAATGCATTCAAGAGAGGAGGGTCAAAAGAGTTATTCAGTACTGTTTACTCATCCCGGAAATAACTTTTGCTTAAGATTGATCGATTTTGTTTAATTAGCTTCAGAGAATAATGTTAGAAAAAGTATGTTAAGTGCGCAAATTGCATAATTGTAAAATAAGGCCATTGTGTTACTGTCAGCAATATTTAAAGGAAAAAAGAAAATAAACACTGTAAATTGAAATTGTAAATTGAAATTGTAAATTAAAATCAGGACTGAAAATTATTTGCTAAAAAAGCAATTCTTGAGCACCTTTTACCTTCCACATATCATGGATTCTTTGAATTACAGCCCTATATTGAAGGGATTTTATACTGCTAGTGTATTGATACTGAAGAAGTCACGACTCAAGACAACACCTGCCTCCTCCCGTATCAACATACTTTATGGACAACACATTGTCAATACAACATATTTAGCTAAAGAAAATTAACTTCTGGCTTCAAAACAGTAATATTTTAAAATATAATCCACAACAACTTATAAAAAGGAGGCTATGGAGGTCTCCAATCTTTCTCTCTGAAAAGGCAGAAAAAGATGGTCTTATGTAAGTAATGATTGAACATTTTTTAGGGCAAAATTATTGTTTTGATAAGCAGTCTGTGGATTAAGACACCTTAGAGTGCAAAACTGCAATAGAAGCAGTTCAATTTCTGTCTAATTTCTTGCATCTGAATGAAGAACAAAAATTATATCTTCCTTTTTAATGTCCTTACATGTCAACGAATGAAAATAGAATGGGATCTGCCAGTAAAGTAACCTGAGAACTAAATCTTTTATGACTTTATTATCAGTCTATTACATTGGCAATTAAACACCGAAGCCAGAACTCTGTGATATGTATCAAGCATCCATTAAATATATGTGATGAGATGGCAATATTCATAAACTGGATTCCAAAAATTTGTTTCAACAAGCTCATCAGTGCTGTTCATCACTCTGAAATAAACTATACCATATGACACTTTGCTTTTACAGGAAAATAAGAAAAATATTTGCTCATTTTATTAAATGATTGCTTTCACTTTGTGACAATAATGCATATAAGTACAAGTTTAAGATATCATGGAAACTTTTTTCCTTTTATTAAAAGGGTACAAAAATATTGTCATACTAGCACAAACCACAAGTCTCAGTATTCATTGTTCTTTCTCACAACTCAACTGGTCTATTGCCTAGATGTTTCTTAAAAGAAATATTTTTCTGCGCCTAAAACATCTCCAAATAATTCCAATTCCAATATCATATAAGGTCAATACACAACTCCAATGTTCAGGCATTGGAGTACTTGCGCATATTCAGCCAAAATCTCAGAGTTCTTCAGCCATTAAAAAGTATTCCTTTATCACAAAAGGCCATGAGCTTCTCTTTTACTTATGTAATCAAAATATTTCTGAAAGATGTGAAAAGGTCCTAGGATAACTGGCTCTTATGGAGAAAAATAAAATGAAAATAATATGAATATAGTCCACGCACTATGCAACTAGTAATCACCAATAACCAGCAACGACAGGAATTCCTGCAATCATGCTCAAACCTATTTGCATCACAATCAAATTTATGTCAGCAAAAAGTAAGATCATCCAGGGGTGAAAATACTCAAGCCGAAGAATGCAGATAGGCAATTGACAGCAGTTTGAATTTTGATATAAGAATTATTTTGTTAGTAGAGCTTTTGCTCCTGTGTTATTTTCCCAATTTATTTTTTTTAATATTTAAATTTAAAACCTTCGCCTTTCCAGTATATTATCAATTCAATTATTAATTACAGCGTGATAGCTAACACGACTTTTTCTTTGCTATAGATATATATTACAAGTGTAACATTTGTAAATATGTTTCCTTCTGGAATTAATAGATCTCAACAGACTGATGGAACGTCATTTTCCCCTCTATGATAAAACAAAAAGACAAAAATTAAAGGAAAAGTAAACATTAGAGACTACACCTCAGTTAGAGCCCACCTTTTTTCTTCATTCTTGGTGACCAATTTGAGACCCTGGAGCAGCAGAAAATGGGGGCATTCCTGCTTTTTGGAAACAGAGACACAATGGGATAACATTATTTGTTAATTTAGTGATGCTGTTATGGGTATTTGCCAAAATGTTTCACATTTGAATACAGGAAGGATGAAAAGTGTGGGGTTCTTTTTATCTTGTTCTATTGATTAATCTTATTTTCCATATAGCATGATTTTTAAATTTCCATTTCTGTAGAACACTTTTTTCAATTCTTTTCCATTGTACAAAAACCCTCAGATCCTTAATGACTCATAACCAGTGGCCCATAATACTAGTAAATTTTAAATGAGAAAATGAGCTTTGTCCCAGTAGTACAACACTTAAGAACCAGCTGTATTAACTGCACTGGAAAAAGAAAAGCCAAACAGGTCCCAAACCCAGTAGTAGAAAAAACTTTTCTGAAGGTTTTTGCTTTGCTAATAAGGGTTAAACTTTACTTTGAGCATTGTTACCTGCGATAAATTATTGATTCTCTCTATTCAAAAGGCATCACCGTTGCATATTGTTTTTATTTTAAAATAGTTGTTAATTAGTTCATGCAAATAAAACAGATTTAACAAAGGAGCAAAAAAAAAAACAAAAACAAAAACCGGAAGACCAGAAAAGTAAAACCCACAAAATTTGTGATATTTGTGACAGTCAACTAGAAAGTACGTTTTCTTTGAAACTGATGAGGCCATTCAATTCTGCTATCTGGATATCAATTCTGGTCTGTCTACAAGTGCTTTTACCTTTGGAGAAAAGCAGCAAGAATAATTGGTTGTCTTCCGCAAATCTAAGTTCACTACTTACATTCAGAGAATGTTTATCAAAGCAATTCTTCTGCTAAGGTGAGCTACCATGGATTAGCTATTATAAAAAGTGTCACAGATCATAGATATGTATTTTAAGACCAGGTGCTCAAGACTAAAATGACCTGTTGCTCAAAAACATTGAGTCTGCGAAGGCTCAGCTTTAAGGGTACAAGTTATTCTAGATTAAAGACAATAAATAAATCTACATTAGCACTGCTGTGACAAAAGGCAAAGGACTGTGCTTCAGTCTACTGCGGGGCACTGTATTTCTAGCAGTGTACATACAGGTTGTGTTACTACTGCGGAAGAAATTAACGTCAGTGTCTGGACATGGCTGCATGGCTGTGCATGACCTTGTGTCCACCCTGGACTGCAGACACCACTCCTGCACATTACTTCAGTCAAAGTGTTGTCACACTCCTTTCCCATTTAAATTAATATTATATTAATTCACATTTACACGGCATTTATTTTTCACTGAAACCAACCCTTCCTGTACACTAAATGTAGGCAGACACTGATGGGCGTCCTTGTCCTCCATCAAGGAGGAAATTGGGCAAAAATTCCAAGAGGCAATCATGGATGGATAAGGACCTACTGAGCCAACTCACAGTAAAAAAGTCATTTTCAGGAGGTAGAAACAAGGGTAGGTGGTATATAGATGTATATGAAACATATATTATATGTTATGTAATAATGTAGCATAAAAAAATGCTTCCCCGATAAACAATTGACTCTGGTGTAACAATTCAGAGAGTGTTATTCTCTGACACTGGAAATTATTTTCAAAAAGATAATAAACACTATTCCTTTTTGTATTTCTTTGTTGGTTTTTTTTTCCCCAAATATCAGAGCAGTCAATAACAATGTGTATGAATCTTTCTTTATGGGTTTTATTGGTTTACACTTCATGGCAATATAACCCATATTTAATTCAAAAATTAACAGGTTGCAAGTGCATTATTACCAAAGCTTAATATCACTTGGTGTTGTTTGCTTAAAAAAATTTCCACAGTTGTGTTGCAATTGTGTTACAAATGAGAAATAAAAAAAATTTCTTTTCTAGACAGGTTTTTCTAATGCTCATATGGGTTTTTACAGGTGATCACAATTGACCACCAAAAATGTGATAAATTACATTCTACTTAATAAAGCACAAGAAAAAAAAAATCCAGTATATTTTGTGATATATTGAAGCAGTGTGTCTTTTTAGCAGTTTTTTGGAGGGCTACAAAAATATGTTTTCAGAAAGGAGCCATTTTACATATCTGAACAGGTAACAGGAAAACTGAAAGTATTCATATCTTCCAGAAGAGGAGAGTGTGTCAATAATCTTAAAAAGATAGGTCAAAACCAATGAAAGCTAAAAATTCACTATTAAATTTACCCAAATGGGTTATCTGTGCTAAAGTCAATTAAAGCAATATTAAAGCAGAGAAAAAAATATGAGACCAAGGAGAAATTAAGTGGTGGTGAAGTTAGATGATTAAGATTATTATTTAAATTTGGGGAAGCCAAAGCAAATATGAAAACACTATTTGAGGTCAAAAAATGATTAACAGTAGAAAGATGGGATGGGATGAAGAAAGACAGCTAAAAGGAATGGAGGTAAAGCAGGTGTGATCCAAGGGAGATATAAAGAGAAAGGGTGGGAGTTTTTTAAAAAATCTCAGTGCAGATTTATAGCTCTATTGTTGTGGATGGGAATGAGAAAAAAAAGAGAAGAAGGTTTGAAGGAGAATGTAAAAGCTGTAGGGAAGAAAAGTGAAATTGTTTGCAATATAAGAAATAAGATTTTGCTGTTTAAACATTAACTGTTGCTTTTGTGGGTTTGTTTGGGTTTTTTTTGTGGTTTTGTGGGTGGTTTTGATTTCGGGTTTTTGAGTATTTGTTTTGTTTCATGTTTTTTGGGTGTTTTTTTTTCTTCCCAAGAGTATTCATTTTCTTCTGTTCCTTTTATACAAGGAACAATAAAATCTTGGAAGCTGGAAACTACCTTCTCATTCAGAGAAATTCTTGTTCTTTTCTCTTGAGTAACAATGATTTTTGTTTCTCTTCTCCTTGTTTTTTCTTTTAATTCTTCTCTCTCTTTGGGGCATAAGCAAACACAGTTTTCTCTTATTCTCTGCCAGTATCATCAATGATGCAATTATATGCTATGAACATGGCTGAAAAACAAGCTTTTTTAGGAAA
>VZRF01007246.1:71504-92327 GCA_013396875.1 Vireo altiloquus
TTTTTTTTTCCCCAAATATCAGAGCAGTCAATAACAATGTGTATGAATCTTTCTTTATGGGTTTTATTGGTTTACACTTCGTGGCAATATAACCCATATTTAATTCAAAAATTAACAGGTTGCAAGTGCATTATTACCAAAGCTTAATATCACTTGGTGTTGTTTGCTTAAAAAAATTTCCACAGTTGTGTTGCAATTGTGTTACAAATGAGAAATAGAAAAAATTTCTTTTCTAGACAGGCTTTTTTAATACTCATATGGGTTTTTACAGGTGATCACAATTGACCACCAAAAAATGTGATAAATTACATTCTACTTAATAAAGCACAAGAAAAAAAAAATCCAGTGTACTTTGTGATATATTGAAGCAGTGTGTCTTTTTAGCAGTTTTTTGGAGGGCTACAAAAATATGTTTTCAGAAAGGAGCCATTTTACATATCTGAACAGGTAACAGGAAAACTGAAAGTATTCATATCTTCCAGAAGAGGAGAGTGTGTCAATAATCTTAAAAAGATAGGTCAAAACCAATGAAAGCTAAAAATTCACTATTAAATTTACCCAAATGGGTTATCTGTGCTAAAGTCAATTAAAGCAATATTAAAGCAGAGAAAAAAATATGAGACCAAGGAGAAATTAAGTGGTGGTGAAGTTAGATGATTAAGATTATTATTTAAATTTGGGGAAGCCAAAGCAAATATGAAAACACTATTTGAGGTCAAAAAATTATTAACAGTAGAAAGATGGGATGGGATGAAGAAAGGCAGCTAAAAGGAATGGAGGTAAAGCAGGTATGATCCAAGGGAGATATAAAGAGATAGGGTGGGAGTTTTTTAAAAAAGTCTCAGTGCAGATTTATAACTCTATTGTTGTGGATGGAAATGAGAAAAAAAAGAGAAGAAGGATTGAAGGAGAATGTAAAAGCTGTAGGGAAGAAAAGTGAAATTGTTTGCAATATAAGAAATAAGATTTTGCTGTTTAAACATTAACTGTTGCTTTTGTGGGTTTGTTTGGGGTTTTTTGTGGCTTTGTGGGTGGTTTTGGTTTGATTTCAGTTTTTTGAGTATTTGTTTTGTTTCATGTTTTTTGGGTGTTTTTTTTTCTTCCCAAGAGTATTCATTTTCTTCTGTTCCTTTTATACAAGGAACAATAAAATCTTGGAAGCTGGAAACTAGCTTCTCATTCAGAGAAATTTTTGTTTTTTTCTCTTGAGTAACAATGATTTTTGTTTCTCTTCTCCTTGTTTTTTCTTTTAATTCTTCTCTCTCTTTGGGGCATAAGCAAACACAGTTTTCTCTTATTCTCTGCCAGTATCATCAATGATGCAATTATATGCTATGAACATGGCTGAAAAACAAGCTTTTTTAGGAAAACTTGCCAGCATAGAGCACATAAACTATGCAGCTCAACAGCAATTGGGCACAAATGCAATAGATCCATACATAAATTATGGCTATTGTTTGTTTAGTTTTTACTTTCTTGGCAACAACATATTGATTAACAAACAGTGACTAGCAAGAGATTATAAAAAATTTAAGGAACACAACATAGCCTATTGTTAATTTCAGTCCTCATTTAAACTAATTTATACATGGTTTTAATAAAGTATAATAGTTTTAAATATTTAATATTTAGTTATTTCTAAGTATTAGTTCTAATTTACTAATGAAGAAAATAAACCTTCTGTGTAATATTGTAAAACTGTTGTTTCAATTGAACGACCTGCTAGAAAGAAATGGGAAACTGTTTTGTTTGCTTTTGTTTCTCTCAGGTATCTACTGTTGTTCCTGATTATAACCTTTTCATTGAATGCAGAAAATTCTGTAGGATTTATTTCCAGCTAGTACTAAAATATAATTTTAACCTCCTTCCCAGTATAGAGTTGTGTACTAGTATGGCTTACATTTTAAAATAAATACATTTTAAAATTTAAAGATAGTATATTTTTTTCACATGTTGGTGTATTAATTGTTTGCAGACTACATCCACAATAGAATTAAATGTAATGATGTTCTGCAAAGAAGGGAGTGAAATTAAGTTTTCATCCTTTTCAGATTGCAGAAGTAATAGAAAAATGAAGAAAGAAAATAATGAGAACATTCTATGTGTATTTAGAGACAGAAAACATACATTCACTTCTAAAAAAATATAAAACCCACTGAAACTCCTATTTTAACTTTCTAAAAGAAACGATAGGGTGGAAAAGAGATGTAATGATATTCAAAATAAAAAAATAAAAAATAAAGGAAAACATAGTATGGTGCTCTTTCAGTCAGAAAATCAGGGTTTCTTTTCAGTGGAAGTCAGCAACTAGGAAAATGGAACTCCTAGGTTCCTAGCATATGTTATACACACCAGTCATGTCCCAGCTCCCTAAGAGAACAAGGCTCAGGAAACTAAAAGTTTTCTCAGATTGACTAATATGGATACAGACAAAAAAAATGAGATGCTCCAAGTCAGCTGACTAGGAAAAAAAGTAATTCATAGATAGAACAGGAAGCTGAAATTCTCTGAATAGTGGCTTGGCAACACATTTTTCACTTTTGCATTGCTTACTTAACCTGGTTTATGGTCCAGAAGCTCAAGACTTTTTTCTGTATTCATAAGAATTTAGATCCATCCCATACACCTTTGGATAGCTCAATGATTTTTAAGTTGGGAGCTTAAATTTTTAAAATTATCTTAGAAATTTCCTCTACAATTCATGAAGGGGCTAAAGTCCTTTTCACATAGGGAGTGAATTTCTGATGGTCTGTCTATTTTTGATTGGATTCACTATAACTGGCCTCAAACAGGCTTGGTGAATGCGTGTAAACAACAGTTGCCTGAAGGTTAGCAGGTTTCAGGTTCCTGTTTCTGGTGCAGGTTTTCAACAAGCTGAGAGTACCATGAAGAATTAAACAGGTTTGCCTGCAATGTACCCAAAAATAATGTGAAGAAGTGACCAGTAATGGCAGATGGAAGAGCTATTGGTTGATTAAATCATCAATGGTCAAATAAGAGACATTCCATAGGCTGGCCCAGGCAGCACCTAGGCAAGAGAGTGGTTGTATAAATGCAATGCAGTAAAGCAAACTCTGGGAAAATAGTGCAAAGATATTAGAATAACCAGTAAAAGACCCTACTGCCTTGTAGAAGCAGAGGAGAATGACGGCAAGGAGGAGGATAGTCTTGTCCTCTTCAGTGAAACAGGGACACAACATATGGTGATTTGGACCAGTTCTATCCAATGATCTGAGAAAACCTGTGTGCCCTCCCCCAGCTCCTGTTGAAGTATGTGCACAGGAACACCCTCTGTAGCTGTGATGTGGTCAAAATAGCACTTGTAGGGTACATTTTCTCTCACTCGTGATGGACATCAGAAATACTGATGTCACCTGAACCACACCCTAAATTGGCTAACACCATGGAGAGTACAGCCTTGTAGAAGTGAACTTCTGGCTTTCAGTTTTACGATATCATACACAATACTAAAAGAAACCTCAGTAAATTTTGTTAAAAAAGTTAAGTGCAGTAGTACTTAACAAAATAGAGGTGTCCTCTGTTCTCCAAGTAAGGCGTTAACCCAAGGTTATGAGGATGCCAGCTGGCTTAATGGTCCTTCTGATCATCTGCTACCAAGAATGGAGCGCCTGGCATATCAGGTCACCTGTCATTTCTTGTGAAATCATCCATAATAGTTGGTGGATTAGTTCATTTCCTTCTCTCCTGACATTTTTAATTATTTTGGTAATGTTAATTCTTCACTAGCAGTGGTGGAAATGCAGGAAATTTACTATCAAAATTTGGAGTAAAGAAAAAAGGAGTTACTGAAAATGAATACAAACAATTGAATTGATGAAATAATCAAATGTAGTATTCTTTTAGGAACAGCCTTTGCTATTTGAGAACATTTTAATATAGGCTAATCCTTGAGGGTTTTTTTCTTAGGTATATAAAAGCGAAGAAATAAAACAACTCCTCATTTTTGTGGGTTTGGCATAAGGGTTTGGTTTCTTGTTTTTGTGTTAGGATTGGTTTTCCAATATTAATTAACAATCATTTGGGTTTATCTATAAGGAACAGATTATTTTTTTTACTACAGCTTCTGATCATATTTAATAACAGTGAAAGGCATGGATACTTTTTTTTCCAATTTTAGACACACGTGCAACCTACCACAGAAATTAAGGAGATAGTTAAATGTAAGTTGCAGAAGGAGATGCAGAACATGAATTTAATGAAACAGTTTCAAGTTGGTGCTCCAATGAATATTTATTATTTATACAGAAAGGATATTTTTACCAAGGGAAATTGAGAAATGTGCCCCAGCTCAAAATAGTTAATAGAGAATATGATTTCCAATATCTTTTAAATTGCTATATCTATCATTTTCTATGTGTGATTTTCAGTTTTCTTCTGCTAGTGGATTTTCTATCTCATCTTCCTAATTACACCTGAATTCATTTCTTTGCCCATCACATCGGACTACAAATCTGCTGCAGTAACTAAGCTCTCTTAAATTACTACCTCCTTTAACTTTGACTTTCAGGTGCGTTACTCCCTAAGGTCACAAGTTAGAAGTATTGGAACATTTATTCCTGGGGAAGAGGAGAAAAATTAAATGGAGTTTGCCAGTCAAGAGACAGTTCTTATTGCATTGCAAGTCCCCAGTGGTCGGCTACAATTTTGACCATTCCAGATTGTAAATTGTTGTGCAGTGTTCAATAAGTTGAGTTTATTTCAGAAGAAAGATTGAAGAGAACATGCCTACCAAGAGAGTTCCTTCTGATTACATTATAGATGTCCAAGTTCCTCTAATGCATTTTTAAAAAACATTAAAGATTAATATTTATGAATAAGCAATATATATGATAGTTTTCATTAGGAATAAAATTTTAAAGGAGTAAAAATATTCAATAATAATATTATATTCAGAGATTTTGTTTCAGTCCAAGTGGATTAGAGACAATGGACAACATCTTGAAAAATATCTAGAGTTACATTATGTTTCCTCCTCTTCCTGTGCAGCTTTGTGAAAGAAACAAATATTCTTCAAACTTCTCATGTTACACAGTGATCCAGAGTCCAATTTCTCAGCAAAAAGGTACTGGTACTTTCCACTTAATGTCTCCAGACTGTGTTTTACTTTTCTGTGAATGGAACTATAGTTATTTCTTCTGCCTTTTACTTGAATGAATATATATTTTTTGAAAAGCTGAGAAAAATAGTTACCTATCTGTTATTTTCTTTTCCTGAATTCCAGATTTCTTGGGTTTTTTAATCATGTTTGGATTTATACATATCTGGAACTTGGTTTCTTTTGCGTTGTCTTTTGAAAAAAAATGGATGAAAACCTTTAACTTCATACACATTTTATTTGATCTTAATGATACTATAGCTTTGTAGTAAGTAAAAATTGTTCCTTATAGTTGTTCAATAACTTCCATGAAGTTAATTTAACACTTGTAAAGTATTTAAAAAAATTGAAATTTTCATTTATTTTTTTTCCCTAGAAGTTGAATGAAAAGCCACGTTTGATTTCTTCCTGTACCCTGGTTGACAGTTTGATAATCTAAAGTTGCAGGGCAAAACACTGACTTACCTCATGAGCTGCCCTTCCAAGTCAGTTGACAAGAAATTTGGAAGTTTAGTTTGAAAAGGCTGCTACTTTGTTTATGGGAAGGCAAATGTTCAAAGTTTCTTTTGACTCTTGAAATTCATTGAAAGTCTTTTATGAGAGGGGTCTTAAAGGTATCCATATTTAATCATTGAAATTCAAGAGCAAAAACCAAGACTTCTCTGCATTGCTAAATCTCTAATTTCCAGTTAAATTAATGGCTTGAACTATCTTTATGCCTTCAGTAACATTATCACCTTCTTATAAAGAGAACACCGATTAAAACAGTCATCTATAACTGGAGTTGAAAGAGCAGTGGCAAATCAATGGGAATTAGCAGGCTAGCACAAAATAAAAAATGAATTTTCTTTTTGCCTAGCAAAGAGGTCCGTACTAAGTGTTCCTGACAAAAGGTCTCTCTATTTTTGCTGGCTGTTCTGGTGCATAAGCTTTTACAGTAATATTTTTGGTTGTGAATATGCATTTAACATTTTTGCACAACTTAAAATATAACTCCCCTTTCTTTAGTGACTTCACTGTTTCAGAAATACATTTTTTCCCTGCAGTCAACATAGTCATCAAAAATATACACTAAGAGCTGATAATGCCTCATTTAATATTCAAATTTTATCTTTTTGATGAGGCACATAAAACGAGTGGAAAAACCTCAACCGTACCTTACCATTTTTGCAGCAGAACACTGAACACTGAACAATAGACAAAGTATTTAAAATATGAAAGATACCATTCTTTAAACCTATAATCTGAAGTTTAATATGACCATTGAGAGTGAACACAGAACTTGCTAAAACACCACCCTTCTGCCTCCGAAAACTATGTTTTGAACCATAATGCAAAACTATTACGTTTTTACACCTTATACCAGAGGGTGGTTTAGCCTGGACAAAAGGAGGCCCAGGTGCGACCTTTTACTTCTAATAAAAAAGAGGTAGTAGTGAGGTGGGTATAGGTCTTTTCTCCCAAGTAACAAGAAACAGGACAAGAGGAAAGGGCCTCAAGTTGCACCAGGAAAGGTTTAGACTGGATATTAAGAAAAATTTCTCCGCTGAAAGCGTGGTTAGGCATTCACACGGGCTGCCCAGGGAAGTGGTGGAATATAATTTCTGAAAGTATTTAAAAGATGTGTGGAAAAGGAGCATGGATGTGATTTAGTGGTGAACTTGGCAGTGATAGGTTAATGGCTTGACTTGATGATCATAAGGATCTTTCCCAGTCTCAATATTCTATAACAGATTGTCCAAGCACAGTAACCATCACTTTTTGATTGGGATGGGAAATCAGTTTTGTGGAAGCATGTGGAGAGGGCTGGGCATACCTTTGGGAATTGGCTGTGACGTAGGGAATTTTTTCCCACATCTTTGTGAGACCAGATACCAAATTATTCACCTCTGTTATGGAGTCCCATTTATTTACATACATCCTCCTTATACTAAGGGCATCATTTTGTATAATTGAGGACTGTCCAGGGAAAAGAAGAAGAAATCATCAAAAGATGTATACTATTGATGTAGTAACACCCTTGGCTTCCTTTGCTAGTCAGGGGGAGGAGGAGAAAGAATCCTCCCAATAAAATTCACTCATGATTTAATCTCCATTGTCCTCTAAAAACAGTATCCAAACCAATGTCAGAATTGTTCAGATATGGCAAACCCTCATGATGTGCCAGGGGATTGAGTGTAACAGGAAGATCATCAAGCACAACTCCCATTAGTTATCTAATAAAGTGGGGAAAAAGCCCTGGCAACAGATCTCTCTTAACTACCATGCAGAAGCAACTTAGATTCACAGGAATTTCTTTCACATCTTTTCATGACCCACACAGTCACATTACACATACATTCATCTGGTGGTTTTGAAGAACCATCCCATGAAATCCACTTAATCCTACATCTGAGAAAACTTTTGTTGCCTGAGTAAGCATGACTCGAGTTTCCGGCTAAATCACGGAGGATAACATTTTGAAGTATAAAACCTTTACCTTAAGGGGAAAATATTCCTTAGGAATTCAGGCTGTTTTGGTGGGTTAAGTACTTTAGTGGACCAGTGGTTTTACTGCCACCTCCAAACTCAGTAGTCTTGAAATACTTTCAGTTACCCAGGGAGGCGTGCTGGAATCACTCATTTTAAGTATTGTTGGAGATGGACATTATCTGCCACACCACTCTCCCCTTGACAGCCTAGTTTGGCCCATAAAAAAGCCAGGTGGTTGCTGATGCATGATAGTAGACTACCAGCTAATAAACAAAGCAGCCTCTCCCACGGCTTCAATTGTCCCAAATGTATTGACACTCTTGGAATGTATTGAAAGAGAAGCTGCAACATGGCACGCTGTGACTGATATGGCTCATGCTTTCTTTAGTATATCCATTACTGCAGTTTTTCAGGAACAATTTGACTTTTCTTGGGAAGGAGTACAATATACTTTCACTGTCCTGATTCAGGGGCTTTTGCATAGCTTTACTATCTGCCGCAGACTAGTGACACAACATCTGGAGAATAATAACATCTCTCCAGATTTTAAATTTTTTCATTACGTGGATCTTACTATCATTACCAGGCTCACTGAACAGGAAGTCAGAGGAACTCATAGCAATAATTTAGACATCATGAAAAACATAGATGGGTGATCAATCTCAAAAGGTTATTAGATATTATCTCAAAAGATAACACAAGGACCCACTACAGAAATTACATCAGAAACCTTGACACATTGCCTGAAGTGGCTAAGCAAACTATCTTACCTGTGTCTGAATACAAAAAATAAAGGAACTTGTTGGAATTCTGGATTATGAGACACAATTTCTGCCAATGCCACATAGATGCTATGGTGTAAGAGACGGTCTGAAGATCCTTCATCTGCCTCACGATCGTCGCAAGACCCTTTGAAGATCCCCAGCAGACCCTGACTGAAGTGCTGGCCTGGCTGAGGTGGGATGCCTGCCAAAGTGTTGCCTGCAAGGTGTGCCTCACTGAGAACTGGTACACATTCCTAACGAAATTACTGCAGGCCGTCGTGGACTGCGTTTGTGCTGGCTGCCAAGGCGGAGCAGGACTGCACTGAAGTGAAAAGGACTGATTTTGTCCAGCACAGCTGTCCTGTACAGGCTCCTCACAACAATGGCAGTGGATTTCCCCACCTTTTGGCCAGCTGCCCCTCGTTTCAGAAAGGACTATAAAGGGACTTTTTGAAGAGATCCTCTTCGGGATCCCCCCACGGAAGAAGATGGACCTATTGGCTGGACCACGAGGGTTCTCGTCTCTTCGTTGGTAGCTATATTTCCTTCCCCCTCTTTCTCCTCACTGTCCTTTTTACCTCTTCTCTCTCTCTCTCCCCTCTATCGCATAAAGCTGATGTTGGCACAATAAAAGTGCATTATTGCTTTGATTGATACTGCTTTCCCGTGTATCATTTGCACTCTTGAGATCAAAGAACCTATCACGACCCCCACTTGCACTTGTGGATCGTGACATATGACTATTGTATCATATATGTGGGGAAAAGGCCTAACTAAAATTGTGGGAAAAGGAAAAAAATCAACTTTTGTGTAAGCCAGACAGGCTGACTTACATGCTATGGTTTTAGGGCCCATATTAGCCAATAAAACTTTTGAATTTTAAGCTCTGTGTATGTGATGATACTGGGCTTTTGGCAATGAGAGATGGGAATTCAATCTTCCTTGGGTTATAGCCTCAACTCCCCTCTACACCAACTCAAAATTACACCCCTTTTAAAATACTACTTTTAGCTGCATATTAAATACTGACAGAAGCTGAAGAGATGGCAAGGCATTGCTCTAACTGTGAGCCTCTCTGTCCTGCCAGGATGTCCAGTGACACTAACTGTGAGGATGGCAAAATGCAAGGTGGTATTGATGCCTTAAATGGCTACTTAGAAACAGAGACTAGACATGAGTAAAGGAAAAACGGTGGTATTTATTTGAAAGGCCTTCAGATGCACACTTCGGGCTCCAGAGGGTCCTGTCTCAGTGGATCCCAAAATGGACAACAGGTCATGAGTTATCTACACTTTTATATCAGCATAAATTCACCAACCAGAACCCAGCCAATGATGGAATTTCCCCAAGCTTGCTCCCCCCCCCCACGATGAAGGTTTGCAGTTCTTGTTCTGGGTGTCCTTGGAGAGCAAGTTACAGAGGTTTGTTATGTCTGTCTTAGCATAGAGAACAGCACTTAACAAGCTACAGGAAACTTCAGAGTTACACTAGTAGTATGGGATTTGAAAAATATAAAAGTTAAAACCTAAGGCATCAATATGAAGTGGAAATGGTTTACCTCCACACATGCTAAACCAGATGTAGTGGTTTGGTGAGGATGTATAGTTAATTGTCTTCATTGTAACTTGTTTGATGCTATGTTTTTGATTTGTCCCGAAAAGGCTGTTGATAACACAAATATACTTTAGTTAGTGCTGAACAGATCTTACAGAGTCAAGGTCTTGTCTGCTTCTCGCACTGCCCTACTAGCAAGTGGGCTAGGGCAAGAAAAAGGACCTATGAGGGGACGCAGCCATGTCAGCTGAGATGATGGCACCTTGGGGACAACATTAGAAGAAGGGCAAAATGATGCATAGGCACTGAGGAGTGTTTGAAAAGTGGTGGGAGGAACCAAGGTGAGAAGAAGGAGCAGGAGGAGGTGCTAAAGATGCAAGAGCCAGGACTCCCCTGGAACCCCCTGCAGGAGACCACAGTGGAGCAGATATTTCCCTGCAGCCTGTGGAGAGAACCACAGGGGAGCAGACATCTACAGTGCAGCCCGTGGAAAGGACCAGGCCAGTGCAAGTGGGCATGCCCCCAGGGAACTGCCCAGGACCCCATCCAGGAGCAGTTTATCCCTGAAGGGCTGCAGCCCAAGAGGAGAATCTACACTAGAAGAGCTGAAAAGCATGAGAAAAAGGAAGAAGAAAGGAACTGCTATGGTCTCATAGCACCATTCGTCATTCCCCTTGCATCCCTAAGAGTCAGGTGGAAGTAGACAAGTGGAGAATGAAGGAATAAAGTTGAGCTTGGAAAAACACAGGAGTAGGAGGAAGGTGGTTTAGGTTTTGTCTTTGTTTCTCAGTATTCAAATCTATTTTAATTGGCAATAAATTAAATTAACCGTCACCAAGTAGAGTCTGTGCTACCTGTGATAGTAATTATCAAGTGATATCCTTGTCTTTGTCTCTATTCAAAAGCTTTCTCATGTCATTTTCTTCCCCTGTCCTTGTCTCCACAGAGAGGTAGGAGTGAGAGACTGACTGGGTGAGCAGCTGGAAGCTGCCAAGGGCAACACACCACAAACATGTGCAGAGTCACAACTATACGCACAGTGCATTGTCTTCTCCACCTGAAATACTATATGCACCCATTTTAGAACTATATCTTTATGAAGAAAAATATTTGGGAATTCATTATCCAAGGGACTATTCAAAGCTGAGTAAACTTGACCCCAACCAGTGACTGCTGATTAAATAACCTGAAATGCTAACTGTGTCAGTGCCTTGAGCAGAGAAGGTCCCTGAAAGAAGAGAAAGTGAATGAAATGCAAGACATTTTAAAAGCAAGCAAACCAAGGACATAATTACAAAATAGGGGCGTAAACATATTAAAATAGGTATTAAATAATAATGAATTTTAAAAAAAATTTTCATACAGTATTAATTTCCTATCAATTGCATTCTAGGAAATATTTTGATACTTTTTTTGCTAAAAAACAGTCTAAGAAATACAGGAAAATCTTCTAAATTTCATCTTGTCTTATATGCTTCTTCTTGTGGTTCTGTATTTAAAAAAAGTTTCCTAACTGTTATATTATTGCATAAATGATATCTATTTTTTATATCATCTGCTTTCATCATGCTTGTGTCATGGTAGTGAAGAAGAAAAAAGTCACACGTTTAAAATTCCTTCAAACTGGTACTTAAATTTTTAGTGAAAAGGAGTGTAATTTAAAAAATCTTAATAACAGATAAAGTAGGATGTGCTGTGTTCTATGCAATAAAGACACCAGAAATTCTCCAGGAAGTTATAATGCTTCAGTCATAATAAGTTGCATTATTTTGAATGTAGATTTGAGCTGTAAAATTCCAGTTCAAATTCAAAAAAAAAATCTGAATAAAACATCATAGATCAAATTGCCATACTTCATTTCAAAACTTCATCTCACAAAATCCTCAGCTGCCTTTCAGACATTTAGTCACAGCAGTTTGCAGCATGGCATGTAATTCAAGTGTAGGCAATAGTGAGAATTGTCCTTGAATTAATGAGTGATAGATATTATGAGTTTTTTCACTTGTGTAAAAATCCCTGTGAAGTCTACAGCATTTGTCCCATTATCTCTCTTGGGGGGAAAAAAAAAAATAATCCCCTAGTTCTATTGTTTTTCTGTTGGTGCAAGCAATGTGGCATGTTTGATTTCCAGGTAAAAAGAATTCTAAATTCTTGAGAGTGAATTGCATTGTCATAATTTTTTGAATCAGATTTCTTTTTATATGATGCACAATTTTCCAATTTTCCATTTTAGTTTGCAGTTGTATTTTAGAAATAACTATGAGATTTTAAGTGAAAGATTTTAGAGAACATAAGTTCTCTTATCTGTGTTCCTATGTTGCTCATTCATGTTTGCTGAAATGTACTATTATAGGTGAATCATTCCTTAAGCACTTGGCATTTTAAGTTTCACAGTTTTTATAATGCAGAACTCATACAGAACTTATATTTCTCCTGCCTATTATCACTTTCTTCCTTTTGTGCCATATATTTAAACATAATTAATAGCTCTAACATCACGTTTTTTATTTATTTTTATTTTTTTTGTTTGGACCTCTTATTTTGCTCTGCTCTTAATTACCTTCTGATTATTAAGAGTATGAAATAATATATTATATTTTCTGGTATACTGAGAATTTGAAATTGAAAGCAAAATACTCCTAATGAAAAAGGAAAGAGTTAATTTCTTTATTTGCATATAGATCAGAATGAGTTCCTTCCTTTCTTTCTTTCTTTACTTTCTTTTCTTTCTTTCTTTCTTTTCTTTCTTTCTTTCTTTCTCTTTCTCTATCTCTTTCTTTTTTTTCCTTTTCCTTTGAAGAGCTGACCAAGCTGAATTGCAGACCAATTTTACAGCTCCTTAGACCTTTGATAAATGTGGCTTGTGTACATAAATAAGTCTGGCAAATACATAGAATTATTAAAATAATAAATGTTAGACTTATATTCTGATAAATTGAAAGATACTGCTTATATAATGAAAAATTATGGTTTTACCTATAAATAAAAGTAGCTTGTTTGTCTCAGCTGTTTTCTTTTTGGAAACAGACCTTTATGATGGTGGTACACTACATAAATCTTATATATTTTAGCACAAATGTCTCCTAAACAGTGAGTTATTTTCTGAGGAAATGCAGGCCTGTCTAGGTAATTTTAAAAGTGGATTAACTGAATAGTTCCTAAAATTCCATATTTCTTCCTATTCAGGAGCTTGTCTATAGACTACAAGATATTCTGGCACTATAAAAACCATTGCCACTTTAAATGCCCAATATTATAAAAAGGAATGTAAAATAAAAGGAAATTAGAAAGAAGATATTTTAGGTTTTTAACTTCATCCAGGTTACAAACTATCTTGTATGTCTTATCTTGTTAACATTTCAGCAAAAGAATTCCTTAAAGACTTAATATGAACTAAAACATAACTGTGCTTGCAACAAAGAATGTGAAAACCATCCAAAACTTATTTCTATAAAAATAATCCCAGAGACAAAAGACACAGTGATTCAGGTTTTAGGAACATACCATACATGCTTCATTCTTTGGAGGGTATTAAGATTTAAGAGACTAACTATTGCATTTGAAACTAATAACTTGAATTACAAGATAGGCCACAATGATTGAAATTAAAAAACAGACTCAAGCTATAATCACGTCTCAAACATAGTGAAAGTATTTGTGTATGCTGGGTTTTTTATATGGATGTTTATATCTGTATGTTAGAATTTAGCACACTATAATCCTGTTTCCTACATTTTTTCTTTGTTATTTCCCAAAGCAACAATACAGTGATGTTGAGAAAAGCCTATGTTTGCTGAGATATTCTTTCACTTCGGCAAACGTTGTCCTAGTGAAAGAAAAACAACTAGTACTACTGACAAAGGAAGACAGATCAAGCTGTCATTTACTGAACATTCAGAGTATACTGTCTTCTTCTCCAACAGAACAGTACCCAGTTATCGACTTCCTTCATCTCTGCCACAGAATTTCAGTACAACTTCCCCTGGTTCTTTCTATTTTCAGATCTTTCTAAGGGTTTTTAATAACATCATGCTTTGTCTTTACATCTTTACATCTGCATCCACTTGCTCTGCTCATTATCTAGGTTCCTTCTGATACAGCTTAAATTATAATTTTCCAGTACTGTTTGTTTTTATCTTTTACCCTTGTGTACGACTTGTAAAAAAACAACAAGAGAAGTCATGAGAAAGGGAAAATGAGAACAACTAGAGGAAATAAATGTGTTCCAATGGGAATTTCATGAAGTTCAACAAGGAGAAATACCAAGTCCTGCACATAAGAACAATGCTATGTACCAATATATGGTAGGGGCCATCCAGCTAGAAAGCAATTGGCAGAAAGGGATATAGTGATCCTGGTGGACACAAAGTTCCACCTGAGCCAGCACTATGCCCTCGCCACAGGTAAGGTTAATTGTACCCTTGGCTACTTTATCAAAGTTCTGCCTGCTGTTTGAGGTTGTATATTTCTTCTTTTTTCAAATTTAGCACAGGTGAAGCCAGACGTGGAGTATTGTGCCCTGTTCTGGGCTCCTCAGCACAAAAGAGACATGTACATACTGGAAAGAGTCCAACAAAGGGTGACAAGGACTGAGGTACCTCACATATGAAGAAAGCCTGAGAGAGCTTGGACTGCTGCTGAGCCTAGAAAGGTGAACACTCAGGGAGTATCTTACAAATGTGCATAGACACCTGAAGCAAGGATGCAGAGAAGTCATGTCCAGGCTCTTTTCAGTTGTTCTCAGTGACATGATCAGAGGCAATGGGCACAAGCTGAAATGCAGGAGGTTCCATCAGTAAAAGCTTTTTTTACTTTGAGGATGTCTGAATGTTGGCACAGGTTACCCAAGGAAACTGTGAAAACTCCATCTGTGGAAACATCCAAAACCCATATGGACATGGCTGTGGGCAACTGACTCTAGATGGCCCTCCAGGGTGGGTAACAGTCTATCCACTACTCAGTAAAGTCTTGAAATCCAAAAGGTCGTTAGCATATGACTGCTTACCAGAAACCACAGAAGCTGAAGTAATCTCTGGGCTTAGAGAGGTATTATGCTTTAAGTGTTCAGGGCCTAATAAACAACCTGACTTATAAAAGCAGTGGGAACCTTGCTCTTGACTTCATTAATACAAGTAATTGGTAAAGAGCAGGATCGTTAAGCTGCAACACCCACAAAGACTAATATAAATACAGGCTATCCTTTACTCCCAGTTCTATACTGTTCTTCATCTCAAGAGACCCACTATGCTCTTACAGAAACACTTGAGTCAACAACAGTGAATTTCAGTAAAACCCAGTTTGCAGTCTGGTCCTTAAAAACAACAAAGATTAACAACCTGATTAATCAAAATCATGTGCTATGATATTTCAGACTACTTTACAGATCATAACTATACAGAAATTTCAGGCTTAAAGGAAAAAAAAATAAAGAAATGAAATAAATAAACACTTTTATTGTTTTTGCTGTGAAAAAAATCTATCTATAAAAAGACATTGCGATATAAAAGCAGGTAAATCTCATACAGACTTGAGTGTGAGGTACCATATGTTGTACTATGTACTTCACAGCTATTTTCATACGTAAAAGAATGACCTGTTTAGGTCCATGTCATAGTGCTTCTCTGCACTTTCTTAAAGGCCTTAAAATTTAATTCTGATGACATAGAAACAAGTAATTTCAGTAGTACTGAAAAGAGACTATAGAAACAATTACCTGTATATTCCAAACTGACACAGGACACAAATAAGCATGTACCAGTTTTGCAAAAAATAATACACACACATATCAGTTAAACATAATCATATAATATTGTTCTAGATGTATTAATTGACACTGTCTCATCCATTTTTCACATTATAACAATGAAGAGGGAAGCTGAGCATAAAAATAATAGTAGTTTAATCCTAAAGTACTTGATAGTGTTTGTCCTATTGACCAGCAGAATATGTAATTTCCATACAATCTTGATTGATGCATATGCCTTTGTTATTAAGTTCTTAACTTCCTTGGGTCAAGGAGTCTCTCCATCTTGCATAATCAAATAGAACATAAAGGCAGGTCCAACAGATTACTGCTGACATTGTTAGGAAAAAAAACTTTACGCTTAAGCTAAATAGGAATTATTTCATGGAATAAACAAAAGTATGTACATAGTCAGTAAGAGTTACATTAATTTAGAGGAATATAATAAAATGATACATTTGAATTCATTATGATTATCCTTCCATGGAGACAAGTATTAGAAAATGGGAGAGATTTATTAGGTCATCTAATAAGTTTCTTCAGCAAATTATCACACAATATTTTCTCCAGTCTCACTTTAACTGACCTAAGTGATGCAAAATTCCTCCACTTCTAGAGAATTTATTCTGTTGTTCAACACAGTAATAGAATACAGTTGTCTTGGAGTCTTTACCTTAATATTAACTTTTTTCACTGCTCGTTTTTAACCCATTTTCTTAATTATGCCTCCAGGATGTACTTTGAGAGTGCATGCATTTTCCAAATGCATGCTCTGCAAATATTTACGGACAATTTCATGTCCTTATCCCTCACTATGACCTCCTCATTCTTGTTATTCCAGTCAAGTTTGTAATGTGTTTATTTAAACTCATATATTCAAACACATCCACAAAAGAAAAAAATAAATAATGAAAGGATGTCCATAGGAGGGTCACAGTGAGGGTAATGAAAGCAAAGTACTTGCTGAAAGTACTTTTCACTTTTAAAAATAAAAGTCTAGTCAAATAGTCCAGAAATGGGGAATATTTTAATATCTAGTGTTGGTTGTATAAAAAAATTCATTTTTTCAATACACGAAAATCAATTTACATAGCTTAAGTTCTGAAGGTCAGTTCAACTTCCTCACTGTAGAATATTTTCATGTACAGTACCATTCGAGATGAACTAAGCTCTCTGGCTTTGTCTGTTATTCCTGATGTGCCTGAGTCTCCTGTGAATTCTTCATATCTACTAGTCAGGGACCAAGATACTTAGGGTTTCTTATGGTATTAGGTACTTATGTGTTTGATGACAGGACTGCGTTTAGTAACGGTAGACATGATTTGAAAATACTAAAATTCATTCATTTTCAGAATACCAAATACTTTTTAAAGTCACTGCTGTAGGAAATGTTTCTGTAGGTGTTTAAATAGAGCTATAACACAATACTAATACTAAATTCTAAGAAACAGCCTTTACTACCATTACTTTTTATTAATTACATTCAATGATGCTTTGATAGGTCCTGCATTTAATTTTCCCATAACTGTGGAACTATAACTTTTCAAGAGTTATTTCTGAAGTGTTACTTCCAGAATATAATTTTTTAAATTATAATTCATTTAATATAATAATACTTCATGTATTTTATATAACACAACTTTCTTTAAATCAAAGGAAAACAATTATCTGTTTGAATTTTTAAATGCCTGAGCTTTTCCGTGACCATATAATTTTGTTTATTTACTTATTTGTTTGTTTTTGTCTCTAATAACAAAGTAGACATGTTTAATCAGATGAATTTCTGAGTATTTAATATCTGCAAGAAAATAATCATTTATTGTCAGGAACATTTTACACAGGACGTGTTGTTTAATGCATTAAGGGCATTAATTTTGAATAATTATAGATGCAGCCAACAGCCAAACAATGGAGTAAAAATAAAAATTTAGGACATGGAAGAGATAGTTCTGTTCAAATGAATATGTCTTGGCAAACATGAATAAAAACATTAAAGAAACCCAACCAACCAAAAAACCCTCCCTCAGAATAAAGCAAATAGGAATCAAAAGACAACATGTTGCCAAAAAAAAAAAAACCAAACAAAAAAAAAAACAAAACAACAAAAACTCCAAAACTACCCATAGGCAAAAAAACTACCTCGGCTTATTGTTCCCTTGACCTTCTGGTAAAACAGATGGTTTTTTCCTGCAACTGTTATTACTGGAAGGTTTGATTACAAATTAATTCCTTCATTTGATCTGGGGACTTAATCTGGCATCTGTTGTAACTATTGCATCTCTGTGATGTCACATAAACAATAATTACAATCACCTTATCTAAAAAAATTCATCTCTATTTTCTTTTGCAGCTTAGCTTGGCAGCTATTTCACTTGAAGATAATTTTCTCAGCTTCATAGCCAAGCCTCTTAGTATGAATATACCTAGTAAAATTTGTGAGTTGATTTTACTACTCCACAGACTTATCACACATTTTAGAAGACTGGCATGAATCTGTGCCTTCACTTTCACGTCTGTTTTATTGAACTATTGACCCTGTTGGTTTTACCTAAATTCCCTCTATCCATGGTCCCCCATGATTTTTGATCCTGTAAGTAATTTGGGGTCACATGTTTAATTTCTAACATGTTTTAAATTGGTTTTGCTCTATTTTCTTGTTTGATAACTATACTTATTTGAGATGTATCTTTCCTTTTTTTGGAATAGTCATAGATATTAAAAAAAAATTATTTCATTTTAAATCCAGTTACATAGTGGTGTCACTCAAATTTATATTTTGCTTCCAATATTGACTCTGCTGTTACAGAACTGGGTCTTATTTACTGGATGTAAAACTATGAACAAAGCAATATATTGCTAGGTAAATAAAGATTTCTTAGAATTGATATTATTGGCTCTTCAACAGCTTAAAAGCTGTTATGTATTCAATAATATGTATATTATTATATATATGTATATTATATATATATATAATATATTATAATATGTAACAATTTACATACTTTTCCTTGAAAGCCATTAAATCCAGAATGAAAAAGCTTGACCAAAAAAAGAAGCCATTTCACCTTCATTCATAATTTGGCTCTTACAGTATCAGGGTTTTTTCCCTCCGATTTGCAAATAATGATTAGATTATTCCAGTGTTTTCCCCAACATTTAGCATCCAGTCCAGCTCATTGGAGTTTTTCTTGCCTTAAGAATCAGCTACTGAAATATTTTGTTGGCTGATTTGCTTGACAAATCCTTTTGGCTGAACTTTAGTATGCATAGGAAACAGCTGTTCAATTACTGACACTTGCTAAAAGAGGACCTGAGTAATCCACAAATCAGTATACTATTTGCTTTTAGCCCTTTGCTGACAATGGTACTTGACTAAGCAGTGAAAATCTTTTTTCCCAAGATGACGCATCTTGTAAAGGAGCATATAAACAAAGATGGTGCATTCACTTCAAAGATATGAGAGGACATAAAAGATTATAGCAGTATTATTTATACAATGTTCAGCCACAGGTTGCTAAACAATTTTCCCATGATCTGCTTTGAATGTTCTATTTAACTATTTATATAAATTTTCAACATGCATATAACATACACCATGACGAATAACAGTTTCCTGCTCAGATATGCATACTGAAAATTAGACCACAATATTCTTCAATGCATATCCTGTGTGCTAAATCTTGTAATCATTGAGGTTATCGAGACTCAATATAAAAAAAATCTCATGGAAAATTTCATATTCTATCTTAAAAGTAAAAAGAATAGAATCCAACTAATTGTTTTCATATTATATGACAGAGTTTCATGGTATTTTTCTTACTTATTAATCTTATTAGCTTTATACATGAAATAAGCAAAAACTGTGTTATATTTTAATATCTCTTTTCACCTTCTTCAGCTGGCAAGATGAGTGGACAAATGTATATGAGCATGCCCCCCAAAAGTAATATCTAAGATGACCTTTCTCTCCAAAAAACATATGCCAAAAAAGAAAAAAAATCTGCAAGGGCTACTGCTCCCAAAATCAAAATTACAGCTTGTCTGTCAAGGCAGAGGTGTGTTTACCAAAACAGATATGAGATCTCAGCAGCCAGTGCTATCTTTATTCAAATAATTAGCCTATTGATCAGCAGCTGTCTAGATCAGATCACCAATTTGTCCTTGGGATTCAGGATAATGTAATTCCTTCCTTTTAAGCTCCCTATTATTATGTGGTTTTCCACATTAGGCTTTGCTAATATATTAACATTGTTTTCAGATTTTTTTCATACATGATTAGCATTCCGTGCAATAGCAGAAAATAATAAACCTAACATTCTAACCACCCAAACCCTTCATCCATTTGCTTATGTGAAATTTTTCTATGTGCTTATTTAGCATGAAATTTTCAGCTTTTATGATGGATATTTATGCCAATATAATCAAAGTTGAAGCCTGGATCCTACTTATGCTGGTTAAAAGTGCTGGCAGTGTCTTCTAACTTTTAGTTTCTAATGCCATGCACTGTAAAATATAACCATATCATAAATGACCTCTGCACGCCACAATTTAAAGGAACCTCAGACCACTTACACAGAAGTTTCATTCCTTTTTTTTTTATGCTGTCTATGAAAGACTACAGTCACAGTTTTCTTAAAGAAACAGTCAAACCATCTCTGAATACTCAGTTTTAGAAAAGAAAAAAAGTATTCTCCTCCTCAGAAATTCATATTTTTGAGTACAAAATACAGAAAGCTGCTAGTGATTTGTTTCACAGTTAATTAACTTTTCCTTTCTTACTAATCTATCAGTGTTTCAAAATACTTGCTTCGAACTCCCCTGTGTCCAAGAAGATTTTTGCTCTTGCTCTAATTCCATTTTGTCTTACTTTCTTCTCTTGCCCTCTCTTTTTAACATGAACAGTCTTTCCTATCAAAAATTGCCTGATTGATGCTTGTCTATTTAGACTTTGGGCTGTTACCCCCTTGTATTTAAATTTACTGTTTCTATTTCAGACCCGAAGAAGGGCTTGCATGCCCAAAAGCTTGGCTGGTTTTTTTCTGTCTAGTTGCCAGTCAGTCCAGTAAAAAGCCATTAATAGCAGGGATGGAGCCATGGACAGGCCTGGGTGAGCTGCAGCCCGGGAAGGGAAGGGAAGGGAAGGGAAGGGAAGGGAAGGGAAGGTGCGGGAAGGG
>VZRF01007246.1:92834-129968 GCA_013396875.1 Vireo altiloquus
AAGGGAAGGGAAGGGAAGGGAAGGGAAGGGAAGAGGTGAAGGGCAAGATAAAGAGGAGGCACCAGTTACCACCACCATGTACAAATGCAGACCTCAGCTGTAAAGTACGTGTGATGTCCAACTCTCAGCAGTAATGTGCTCTTGATAAAAGGATGTCTCACTGTTAATAAAGTACCAGTTGTTACCACCAAGGTTCAATAAATAAGGGACATAAATTTATTTGCCCTATCATTACCTACAAACGAAGTAGGTGATAAAAGTATCATCTCGTTCATATAAATTGAAAGGAAGGTTTAAGTATTTTAATTAGCAATTGACTAGATAAGTACCACTATATTAAAATAAATGTCAATTAACATGCTAATTATCTTTTGGCAATTAATTGATACCAAATCAACCCACTATAGTTATTTTGTTAAACAACAGTTAAATCCTAAAAGTCTTTACAAGTTTAATTTATCAATTGCAGAGCAAAGGCACACATTTATTGCTCGCTTGGTTGGGTAATTTTGAGGAAAATAGATTAGTGTTACTTTATTAAATTAATTTTAAAAATTTATATATTAAGTGTATAATAAACAGTTAATCTAAATTATATAGTTGAATTTAATTAACTTTTAAAAGTTTTACACAGCTTCATGTAATGTTATAGTAGAAATAGTATCTCAGTCCTGAGAACTAAACCATAACTATGCCTTCAGAGCTCTTCTAAGTATTTTGTCATCTTGTCAAAGTTTTTGCTAGATGTCATTAAATACTGAGACAATCTTAGCATAAACACTTTGTTCTTTATAGAGCTTAAAAACTTAAAAAAATACAATTTTTTGTTATTAAAAATTATGAGACATAATAAACGCAAGCCAGTTAGAACTGACCTATATTGGACATTTCCATTCCAACTAGGAATTCATTCATTTGCAGGGAAATTTCCGTTCATAATATTTTCCCCCTGTAAGTTAAATTATGCTTAAGCAAGTAAATAAAGATTTCATAAATAAATTTTATTTTCAGTCTGTTTCTTTTCTTTTCAAATATATGATAAATGTATTACTTACTGGTTTCAGTGTACATTTTTAAATGGTTGGTTTAAACATAAAAGAATTAACCCTAAGTGGTGAATTTTCTCTTTTTATACGTAATAAATAATGTCTGAAATGATTTTGGGGATTGTCTGGAGATATGAGCTGCCTCTTTGCTTCCTTCTCCCACATCACCTAATGAGATTCTTTTCTTGAAAAAGATGCTACATGTTAAATAATTCCCATGTAACACACCACTTCTTGAGCGCAAGGCTTCCTGACAGCTCAGCTCCTCACTTCCCCAAATCAGAACCAGATGATGGATGGATCTTCTGCCTAAGCAAAAATAGTTCTCCAAAGACACACACCCTTTAGGTTAGCTGGACTCAAATGTAGTGTTTTTAGGGTGGAAATACCAAAATAATAGATTACATTTTATTTTAAAATTTCTTGCCAAGGAAGTTAATAAGAAAAATGCAATAATAACCGTTCTGCATGAATGCTTAGCAGCATCAATCTTTCTCACCTTCCCAAAAGCCTTTCTTCTATCTCCAAGTCATGCTGGTGTAAAGGAAAAATTTTCCCAGGGGATGTAGGGAAATAAGCAATAGCATTTTGATTGAAACTCCTGGTGTGGGCAACTTTCTTTACAGCCATCCAAGGGATTTCTATAAGCCCTTTGATCTCTTTCCAATGCAAATGAAGTGTTTTATTATTTGTAAAGAAACCTGCAAGACCTTTCCTCTCAACAACAGCTTAAGGAACATTGCTGCATCACATCACTAAATGATACTCAGAATTTTGGAGAGCAGAAATGATGAGTTCCTGTTTCTTTGGAGTTATATTTTCCTTTATGCCTGGATATGCCTGGATGCTGATATTCCATTTAATCTTATTTTCTTTTCAAAACGTCTGCCACAGCCTTGAGTGCAACAACAGCCTTATTTGCAGCTCTCTCTCCCACAGGGATTTAGTTGCTGGTGTTCAGGGTTGGCTATGATATGACATTGCTGTGTAACCATGGATCAGATTTATGTTTAAAGAGTGAGAACGAGCTGTGGAAAGCCATGTGTGGATCTGGTCCCCCTCCTCTCTATGCTCTGGAGTTGCATTTGAGCTTAAATGGTGATCCTGACATGTTGACACCACTACCTGTGTTGACCTTGGGCCTCATTGCTGCAGTCTTGTCTGGCAATCAGAGCTGCTGGCTGAACCCGACTGACATCGCCAGACCTGCTCTGCTCCTGTTCAGTGCTGTGGGTCTGTGTCACTGCTGCTGAGGGCACTGCCCTGCTTGCCTTGCTGTCACTCTTGGCTCCTGGTCCCTAGCCTTTCCGGAGCAATCCACTCCTGCTCCTCCCTGGGAATGTCAAGCGAACTAAAAGAATAAATATTTCTTCCTTTTCCTCACAATAATATAATGTAAAGTGAAAGTATATGTATAATGTGAAATTACTTGTATTGAAAGTATATGAATAATGTGAAAGTACTTGTAAGCTTTGGACAATATGTAGTATCTCTTACTAATTCAGATAATATGACGTAAATGACTAAAGAAACCCAACTGATATTTTGGTTGTGACCCTAGAAGACAATCTGGGTATATGTACAAAACAGGGTCTAGGTGTTTTGTTGTTTGGACTTTTTGGTTTGTTTTTTTGTGTTTTTTTGTTTAGGTTGGAGGGGCTTGGGGGGGAGAATTTTTTCTGTGTGTTTATTAGTGTTTTGTGGTTTGGTGTGCTCTTTGCGTTACATTTAACATCAAGAGTTCAAAGTGATGTTTAAAGTAAAGAAATAAATTAGAATGGAACTTCTAAATCCTACTCAGTGGACCACATTTATTCTAGTCAAGGAGCCGGTTTTAGTTCTGAAGCAGACTTCAGTTACTGAGGAATAACTTCATTAAAGCCACCCCATTCCCTCAGTGGATTTGCTCAGGTAGGAAGTGTAACTGTGGTAGAACTGATAGCATTTTATGTCCTTAAGAACATAATGAAAAAAATGCTTTAAATGTGAGTTTTATTACTGGGTTCACTCAGAAGTCATATACTATCAGAACAGTGGTCTTTAAAACACGAAAATAAAATGAAATATTATTTAACGGTAAGTATCTTAGTAATCATATCTAAGCGAGTAGAGAGAAAAATGTGCTTAAAATACTGTCACAGTTTAATATTGTATTTATTCTATTTGTCTGTATCCACACTATCTAATTGTATTCTGATTTATGAAAACATTTTGATGACGTGAATCTTTGTAGAAAATTAATTTCATGGCCTCAGACTATTTTATGATGCAACAAAATATGTCTGTGACAAAATTAACTTCATTTTAAGGGACTTCAGTGGCAGTATTTGAACACTATAATATGCTATGAAACAGTAGATAAAAATATAGCAAGTCTTATATAATGAATCAGATACATCATATATTTGCTTTGGTCAATTTGCTAGATCTAGACAAATGGCTCAATGATCTTAACAAAATCATTTGATCTAAACCAGCAATGCAAAAACGTGTATTTCTATTATCAAAAAAATTAAAGAATAAAAGCCAAATGATAAAAACCCAAAGGAATTACTTTAAACTATGAACTTTAAAATCTGAACGGTGCTCATTTTAAAGTTTAAATAGTTTTGAAAGATAAAAAAAATTTGCAAAAATCACAATTTCATTATGGACAGTTGGTAAATTATGAAAGCACAACATTTGAAACATCAATTATCCATGGTGCATTGATGTCCATATTTCCTTCTTCTTACAAATCCTGGAGCACATTTGGTGTTAGAAAAACATGTGTTTGTTAGTGACAGACCAAATCCAGCTGTCTAGCGGAGGGGAAGTTGCTGCAGCTCCATGTGCATGGGCGCAAACAGTAGCCAGGCTGAGCACACACACACACCGTGCACAGATATTCAGTGTCTGTGCACATGGTCACACTGATCAAAACAGGCACTCAACTCACAACAACACAAAGTGCAGCAGTGGCTACATCCTGACTCCGTCTCTGGCTGGATCTGATGAAGGTCTGTTAGTGGGAAACAAATATATATACACATGTACATACCAATTTTTGCATATATATAAAAAGATATATTTGTAAACATATCCATAGATATATAAAATTTGAATACTGTCTGCAGTTTTAATCTCCACAATATAAAAAAGACATTAAGCTATTAGAGACCATCTAAAGGAGGGTAATGAGGATGGTGAAGGGCCTTGAGGGGAAGCTGCATGAGGAATGCTGAGGTCACTTGGTCTGTTCAGCCCGGAGGAGACCTCACTGCAGGCTACAACTTACTCGCAAGGAGAAGAGAGGTAGACACTGATCTCTTCTCTCTGGTGCCCAGTGACAGGAGCCAAAGGAATGGTCTGAAGTTGTATCAGAGGAGGTTTAGTTGGATATCAGAAATGGTTCTACATCCAGAGAGTGGTTGGGCACTGGAACAGCCCCCACAGGGAAGTGGTCACAGCATCAAGCTTGGCAGAGTTCAAGAAGACTTTGGACAATGCTCTCAGGCTCAAGGCTCCTGGAAATGTTGTTGTGCAGGGACAGGAGTTAGACTCAATGATCCTTGAGAGGCCCTTCCAACGCAGCATATTCTGTGAGGTGTATGTACAGACATATGAATATGCATGCTATGTAACCCTTCTGGGCTCGGACACCCAGTTGAATCAGTATCTAGTCCTTTTATCCCAGTCACTCTATTTGCAACCTCCTGCACATAGGAAGACCCAGATCCAGAGGCTCACGCACAGACACAACCACAAGGACCTCCCAGTATCTTGCCTTGGGTATGCAGTCCATTGAGGAGCCTATCCCAGATCCTTGCTCTTCTGAAATAATTAATGTCTAGGAACACACACACATGTGCAGGCAATCATATCTCTGAAACAACCAACAGACCTCTCAGTTTCTCCAGCAGCTGGCCAGGACTCCTTTTGTCCCTCTAACACCCAGCGTCCTCTGTAGTGTCAGCCTTGAAAAAAAAACTTTCCTTGTCTCCCAGACCTTTTCAGCTACTTTCTGGCTAGCCCAGCTTGACCTTTGCCAGTGTCCTCATGCCTACTTGCACACCTGCACTCATTCCAGGTGCTGGCATCACCAACACTCAGGCCTCTGGCCACTGGTCTGACTCCAGCTGCTCACACCACGCATACATGTGCACACAGAAGAGAGAGGACTTTGACCAGGCCTCTAACAACTAGATATGGAATTTAATAACGTTTTGGAAGATACTTCTGCTCAGGTATGGAGTGTGGTCAGACAAGTATATTGATCAGAAATCTGCTTACTTCAGCCACCCCCTTTTATTTGCTTAGTCCTCTGTCTTCCCATGTTTGTTCTTCCCCAACCACTGAGATTCCTCCCTTTCCCCTTTGTGTTTTCCCTTCTCTAAACAGCCCAAAAATAATTGTAGTATATTACTCAAATGTCCTTTCCCTACATGTGTCCCAAATCCTCAAGTTAATGAGTGACTCCAACTTATTCTGTAAAATGATGGAAGAACCATTCCTTTTGACTCAGAGCATGAGAGCTACCACTGAACACCAGGGATAAGATTCTTCTGAGCCTTCTTTTCCTGATGTAATTCCTGGGATTTCCCCACCTTCCATTGTGTCAGTGCGCTCCTTTCTTAGTGTGTGCAGGTATGCAACCTAGAAAAGTTCTTTGGGAGAAGTCAAATATGTGCAAAAAATACCATGCACCACAAACATTTTTCTTTAATTTTATTACAAACAAAAATTGAGCCTATATAGTTATATATAAAGTAGGAAAAAATGTTCTTATTCAACCAAATCACTTTAAATTTTAACAATTTACATCCTTAGATCTGTAGTGATGAGCCAAGTATGCTGAAACTGCTTGGTTTATCTGGTATCAGCAGAATGCAATACAAGCTAAGATACACACAAAGATATGGAAAAGCATACAGCAGTCATCTGTGTCAGATGCAGCAGCATAAACAAATTAAAAAGATTCTGAAAGAAACAACAATAACAACAACAAACCAACTTAAAAAGCATTGCAACCATGCAAAAATATAAGAAACTCAAAATTATTGTTTCAGTCATGACAGTCTTATACCAGATACACAAAGGAAAAAAATGAGAACATTAAAACAGAAGCAGTTTTCCTCAGAACTCTACAAATTGCTTCATTAGTTCATCATCAAAGAGAAGAGATATTCCAGTTTCATGCCTAGCTAGATAAATTCCCTTTTCAATTTCTACATTCTCCTGCCAGTGGTTTTTTTTAAGCTATTTAGAATACCTGCTGATTGAATCTAATCTTGCATCCTGGTGCTTAGCTACATTCCAGATGCTGTAGTTCCTGAATTTGTTTCTCTTGAGTGGAACCTTACATTCCATATTATAATTTTCCTTTGAGCAACGAGTAAGGATAACTGTAAGACTCAGGCTGGAATTAATGACAGCATGAAAAGATCAGAGATCAATCCAAGATAGATAATAAAATCATTCACCAGTATTTGGATCTGTTCAAATCTCTACCTGTGTTTCTTACCCATTCCCCTACCCTGCTGAGAGGTTTTGAGAAAAAAATGTGAGTTAAAGTTATATATGAATGAAGATTGTTTTTCTGTTTTCAATTACATGTTTACACACACTATGGGCACAAGCTAACGTTAACCTAGACATTTTAGGTCTGCAGAAGCTTTATTTAAATGACTTTTATTTTATGCACCTCTTCCTAGAGATAACATTGTCTGAGTTTCCATATCTAAAATTGTTGGTGGGTCACGTAGCAGAAAAATAGATGTTTTTACATTTATTTAAAAATCCAATTGAATACATTTAACATACTTTGCTTTAAAATTTATTTATATATGTACTTTTCTGTAAAACACATAATGCCATATTCCTTCCTATTTTTTGACAAAAAAGGTATTTTTTTGTACTCATAAAACATTATATTCCCAATCATTCATTGCTTATTATAATCCCTACATGTATTTTGTTTTAGAGTGGTCAAACCTTTCCGTTAAACAGGATAAGAGTTATAATCATTCCCAATCCAATATTACAAAAGAATTTGAGAAGTAATTTCATCTACCCTGTGGTGTCTATCCTTTCTTCCTCCTTTTCATTAAGCAGAATTACATAGCTTTTTGAGGGAGATGTTTTCATATCACACACACTTTCCTTCTCATGGTCTCCTGGATAAAAATTGAAACATTTACAACAGTGTTTCCCAACTTTAGTTGACAGAAAGCTTTGTTTGCTCTTAAATGTTTATTTCAGTTTGTCAGGCCTTCAATACTGATGGCATTTGCAGATTTTTATTTAAAACAAATTAAAACAAATTTAAAACAACAGTTACCTCATCGCTAAGGAATGACTAAAACAAGCTAAAACCAACAAAAGACAAGCAAGTCCAGAGAAGAATTTGCACTGTGAGTTTAGTACAAAGCTCGTGGCGTTTTACTATTAATGGAAAAAATCACTGTTATTAGGCTCCAGTCAAAAGGGGATGAAGCTGGGAATTTAGATCTTGGAATCAATTCCCAGCATCTTTTCCTTAAAGTAAAACTATACAGTGAGCACAGTCATTTATTCTGCTGAAGTGTCATCTGGCTTATAAAACATCTTGACTCCAAACACCTGTGGAGAAGGCAACATGTCAGAAAGGAGCCTAGTTGTAAGTGATTTCTGTACAAGCCAGTAAGTGTCACCTGCTTCAGGGGCCAGGAAGATATCCCTAGATCACCTTTGTTTATCAGTAAAGGCCAAGTAGTGTGTACTCTTTCCCTGAACCTCACATCATCCGTATTCCCTGCCACACTGAAAACATGCTCAAATTAGGAAAAATGTTATTTTCTTACATGGTTTCAAGATTGCTCTAATCTGCTTATTACTGTAGGATATTATTTTGAATTATCTTTTGGTATTTTACAGTATATTGTTTACAGGTTGAACAAATATCCTTACTCCATCAGGTGCTGAGGAATTATACAGGATCTCAGCAAAGTGCGGCATTGGAGGCAAGGTTTGTTGTTCATCATATACTCATGAGTCTGGGCTTTTCTTTGGTTTGATTTCTTTTTTTACTTTGGATATTGCTTTGGATATTTTTGTCCTATGGATTGATTACCTGTTTTCAGCTGGAATGCACACAGTAGGCTGCTGTACATCACCTTCATTTTTGTTTAATTGAAAAAAAAATAATGTCATGTACTCTGACATTGCTCACTGTTGCATACTGAAGTGCACTTAAAGTACATGAGCATTATGTTTTTAATTTGAACCAGCAATGCATTTTTTAAACAGCTTTTCCAGTTGTCCATTTGAGCTTTGATTTTCATAGTAGAAACTCTTAGAAATTACAGTCGGGTTCCTTTATATTGAGAATGCACTGCTAACAACTTTCAGTTCACAGGGCAAGACTAGAACTGATTTAAAAACCTCCATGACCTTCAGCAGCTTTGATCGAGTTAAAACTTCCAAAACATTTGTAGTATTTGCATTAGATCCTCAGCTGCCACTACTCTGCTTTGTATACTAATTCCAGTGTGTCCCACACTATTTGCTAATACAGGTATTTCACATATTTTGTTCTGTCAGATTTGCTTGAAAAATACATTCCTTTTCTGAACTTAAAGGCTATGCAAGTATATGTTCATATCCTGCTCAGAGTGGACTTAAAGGTATATTTACAATTGTAACGTTGTTTCCTTCTTATTTTTATAGTGGATATGCAAAGAAGGAATAAGGAATTTTGAGAGGACTTTGGCTCATACTCATAGTAGTGTTTGGCTTTTAGATGAAGCTTTAGTTACCACCTTTCTACACTTCTATTTTCCTCAATAGATTCTAAGTTATTTAATTTTTGCTTCACTGAACTATATAATTGGCTCTAGGAAGGTGAAAACGTGATATAATTTTATTCTACTTCGCATTCCTTGTTATTCCGTTCAACTTTTCCACTTATAAGCACCACCTATCCAAGAAAACAGGTGTCTATTGTCCTGAACTACATTGTGTGGGGAATCATCACACTGAAGTAATTTGCAGCCCTAATGATGATGGTTCTAACATATTGACAATTTATGTAGTAGTATCCAGACAATAATGACACAGTGTGTGTGGGTTGTTAGAAAACTGACTGCTAGTATTTTGTTTCATGGTCTACTAGAAAACATGCACACCCTGCAAATTCAGAAAGAAAGGCAAGATATGAGGAATGTAGCTTAATTAAACTGCAGGTTAATTACCTGATGTCCTGTGGGAAATACCCAGCAAAGGTTCACATAGTCCAGCTCACCATTCATTCTCTATTTTTCTCCACCTGTGTGGGAAAGAAAACTTCTCTGTTGTTGTACCAGATGTAGAATACCCCAATTTTTTTAAAGACTACCTTCCTCTGTGGATTCTCAAGGAATCGAGCCTCTGTAAATAAAGGATTGCAGAACCTGACATCTGCCAAAAAAGGGCACAGACAATTAATTGGTTGTCCTTCCTTCTCAACCACAGCTGGTACTTTGACAGTTGTCCTCTCATGTCAATGAAAAATCCGTCTGCTCCTTTTTCAAAATTCATCTGCTCTCTACTGTCAGTCCTAAATACCCAGTGCAACACTTTTTTTGATAGGTAATCTTTCAACCTTCTTATTTGCATTAAAATATTGCTACCTGCTTTTTCCTACTTCTTTCTCTGACAGAATCCTACAGCCTCTGCCTATGGCCTTCGTAGATGCCAACCAAGAATATGTCCCATGTGCTAAAATCAATTTTTCAATAAATAAACTGTTTAAAAAATCAATCCCTCACAAAATCCCCAAATTCTAATCAATTTACTATTTAGTCTAGAAGAAGCCTTGTGATTGGCTTATGTAAGAAGCATAAACAGTGGCAAAACCAAATTGTTTCAATTAGCACTGACCTTCAGGTACCAGAGATCTTGGATCTTGCTGGCCAGAGAAATCTACTATTTGTCCACAGTGCATGCTACTAAAAGCTGAAAAGTCTCTACTGTTTTTGCCCTCAATGATTCAGTAATTCAACTACACAATGCCACTTTCAATGCTCACATCCTCTCAAAACTTCTAATACTATTGAGAAGGAAATGGAACCTGCTTTTCATCTATCTGTTCAGCCATAAACCCATGTAAGTCTTTGGTTTAATTTTTTTTGAGTGTTTCTTTTCATTGTTTATATTACTGTATGATAAATTTTATAATAATAATCGAGGCAGATTAGGCAAAAGTTGATGAGTGTAAAGTGCTAGTCTACAAAGAGCTGAGCCAGAAAAAAGGCGGGGAAAAGCAACCTAGATTGTGTATACATTTCTAGAAAATAAGTTTTTTAGGCAGGAGAAAACACACTCATGAGTTCTCTTCTGCCTATTTTATAACCTCATTTTAAACTCTAACATTTGTTTTGTTCTGTGCCCTAAACATCATTCCAGCACTTATAAGACTTACTTTTATTCGCGTTGCATTTCTATTTAGCTGATATTTTTCCTGTAGTTGATGTGAAATTACTAATCTTCAGTTCTAGGATCTCCTTGGAGTTTTCTAAAATTGCCATTGGCTATGTAAGTTCATTGACTAATTCCTTTAGCGCTCTCTGATGGATTTAATCTGACCCCACAGATTCAAAACATTAATTTGGTCCAGGTATTTTCTCATTTGCTCTTTAACAGTGTTGATGTCTGTTCTCTTATGTTGTTCATCTACTCCCAGCATAATTAATCATTTTACACTAGAGTCCTTTTGAATGAACTGAAGCAGAGCAAGTACTTACAAATTCTAGTTTTTATCCTCTCCAGTGTATTTCCTTTCTGATAATTAGAGCCTTTACCTTTCCTTTTATCTTCTCCTTTTCTCTGAAGTATCTAAATAATTGTTTTTGTTTCCTTATCTATCACAAAAATATATTACTACTGAAGTTTTCTTATCCGCATTATTTTTTATAACTTCTTATCCTGACTTTGCTTGCCCTTGTATTAATATGTTGCTGCTGCAGAAAATTCCCATCCCTGCATGTCGTAGAACTTCTACCTCCAGACAGATTCTTTTTTCTTTATTTTATTTTTAATTTGTTTAATTTGTGGAATATTCACTTGATGTGAACCAAGTGGCATATGGAAAATATGAAAAGTATTATAGAAGAAAATACTGAATGTCCTTTAGCCACTTGCTACTAATGGCTAAGTAGTGCTTCAGGGAACTTCATGAATTTGGGAGAAAAAAGGCAGTGGACTGAATGTAACATGGGTACTGACTTTGGCATGGATTTGGAACAATTATGACAAAAAGTCTGAATAGGAAGAGATGAGGGCTCCAGCATCAATGAATTATTCAGCCCACTATAAACCACACAGTTTTAGGAGAGGCAAAAACTTCATGCTAATGTCATACAAGGGATGCCTAAGACACAATTCAATATGTCCAAGTAGCAGTAAAATGTAAAAATGATAAAGCTCCACATTTTAAAATATCTTAGCATAAATAACAATAGTCCCTGTCCAAGCTAAAAAATCCAGGAACAAGAATAGAGGTTAAAACTGAATGAGAGATAGATACAATTAACAGATTATTATTATCTGATTAACAGATACAATGCATCAGTCCGTAGGAAAAGTAAAAGGAGGAAGGTATACTTATTTGAATGTGATATTTGGTTAAAATAATGATTGAAGAGATTGCTTTCCTCTGAATATTTATATGATCTAAATATTTATTTAGCTTTTGAAAGGTGGGATATTCTCTTTTCTATTCAGCATATACAAAAGTGTTGAGCTGCATCACTAAGTGGGCGTTTTAGCTTTTCTTTAAAATAGTGCATGCTTTAAAAGAGTAATGAATAGCTATTACTTTAAACAGTTACCTATCTTAGATTCCCTTAATACAAGGAGAGTAAAGTGTCAATGAGCAAAAAATTTTTAAAAAATCATTTCACAGGAGTCTTTCTAATAAGCAGTACTGATAAATATGACTTTTGATCTGTTTGTGGATTGAATCTTTGAGTGTCATAGAAAAAAGAAATCCTGAGTCTTTGTTAAATGAATATCTGTTGTTTCCAACTCTCTGATTCACCACAAGTTATGCAAGCATTTTTATTTCTGCCTCTTATGATTATTCAAGAATATAACTATTTTGATAGGTAACAGATGACATAGAGTTGAAAAAGCATAATACTGCAGAGAACAAAAAATTCAGTAAATTAATTCGTTAATATCTCACTTCTCTATAGCAGTATAATAAGCTGTAATGGCTCTGGTCCATGGTAATTCTTAGTTGCACAGATTCAAGTGTTGAGGCTTGAAAGCACTATGAGACAAGAAGCTGGAATTGAAACAATCTTGCTGTGTTTCTTGTCCAATTCTCTTTTAGGGTGATGCTTAGGTTTTTTATGTTATTGTCCCTCTCCCAAAAGCAGGGTTTTCCTCTGGTCCTGATACCCTTTATTTTGGTTTTGGTTTTACCACTCATGTTCTGCCTATTGACATTGACCTGCATTTACCTTGTCTTTTGTCTGGCAATATTTTCTGTCGTTTGGATATCTGCTGTGTACAGCTGGACATGCTTTTTCACATCTCACACACTCTCTGAAATATGTTTATATTGTGTTTGCCTATGCTTTTCAGAGTATTACAAAATACTTCTCTACCACTGGTCGTTGACAGTTTTAGTATATTTCCATTTGGGTACAAAGGCAATTACTACTCATTACATCCTGGTTAGTTAATTTACAATTTGTAGTTGTTGCAGCCTCTAATCAGATTGAAATAATTTGCTTGGTGGCATTTTTTCAGATAGAGTATCTTGGGTTTTTTTCCTCTGTTTTACTTAAAAAGCATACAGATGTATTTGTTTTCTGCTGCAATGGGATTCTGTATGTTAACTTGTTAACTGTGATTCACCCATTTATGACTACAGTGGCCATAACTAAAACAAGTGGGCAGAGTTGTGTGAGATGTTATTTTTGGGATTTTTTCCCTTTGTTCACTTTATAGCTCAGTTTGGTTAATTCAGATTATCTTACTTGCTTGTAAATTCTCTTTTTTAGGGATCAATACTGACAAAAAATTCCATCCTAGCCCACCAAGACTCTAAAGAGTTAGTTTGATAAAAAGTTGTCAGAAACAAAGATCCTGTTATCTGTTCCTCTTCTTCATTGTATTTAGATCAAATCTGAATTTAATTCCAGGAACTCTGTTTTAATCTCACATGGAACACGCATTTTTTAATTGAAAACACAGCTATAGGATTTCTATTTTGTCTTTTACAAAAACCATATTTTCTTTGATAAACACACCCCCCTCCCCAAATTTTTTTTTAAAAAAGAAAAGAAACAGAGATGTTAAACTGGAAGACTAGACACACTCAAAACAAAAATGATTTCTGGAATCTAAAGGTTTAGGAACATGGCCCAGTAATACCACAGCATTTTGCAACAAACTCAGCTCATGACTGGTATTGGCTGTGACAGAAATATCTACATCTGGATTTGAATTACTATACTCACTCTGTGTTATCATTGGGATATATCTCTTAAAAATTTGATTTTCAGTAAATTATATAATGGGGACA
Source organism: Vireo altiloquus (assembly GCA_013396875.1). Taxonomy (NCBI): domain Eukaryota; kingdom Metazoa; phylum Chordata; class Aves; order Passeriformes; family Vireonidae; genus Vireo; species Vireo altiloquus. Next base: position 106,413 of record VZRF01007246.1, read on the forward strand.
TGATAAAATAAATAGATAAATAGATCATCTATAAATAGATGATATAGATATAGATATAGATATAGATGTGTAGATATGTAACATACCTCCATTAAAATATGCAAGAGAAACACACCAGGCATTTCAATGTCACTTCTAAGTTTCAGAAGTGTTAATGACAAAAACAACCCTTTATTGACAGTGACAGAATCTCAGTAAGCATCATGACTTTTCCAAGGTTGCCATAAGCCAAATATAAAAAAAAAACCAAGAACAAATTACAAACCCAAATAGTTAACAGGGGAAATATGCATAGTAAACAACATGGAACATAGTGATATTAAATACAATTTATGAAATTGAAAGAGCAAAATTAAAAACTGCTGAGGCATAAAAGGAAAATTTCATATAGCTCCATGAATCAGAAAGAAAATAATAATATACAGGTTGATTTTTTTCTTCCCAGTATTTAGTTTAAAGACTGTGGCCTTTTTATCAGACTTGGAAGAGCTAGTAGCCTGGGAAGCCTAGCTGTTGGAAGCTATGTTGGGTAGACTAATGAAAGATGTGACCTTTCCTTTCAAACTTTGCCTTGTAACTATTATCCATTTACCATTCATTCAAAGATAAAATATTCCTTGGCAGAGTTTGCAATTAAGAAGCTTCCAACTCATCCCTTCTCCCTTTTTCCTTGCCCTTGCCAACCACCCCACAAAAGAATATTTACCTTACAATAAGTGAGGTAATTTACAGGGTAATTTACAGTAAGTAACATAATTTACAGAATAAATTATAAAAGCTCTCTACTTTTGCAAGCTTGAAAGTAAGGAGAAAATATATCCATATGAAATTGTTCTTCCAGGTAAGCAGAAAGACATCAAAGCAGATGTAAATGTTTAAAAAGGGAATATGACCATCTAACATTAAAGTACCTGCGGACATTGATGCAGAAACGAAACTGAGCAAACTTACATGTTACTGTAAGGCACTCTTCTTCTATAGGTGTCAAAACTCTTGTTACTTTTTCGTCATTAGTGACAAAACAACTTCATGGAAAATATAGGTTTGTTCAAGTATAGCAATATATATTTTCTTCTGCATGCCTTTGGAACTACGGCGAGTTCATGCTATAGCTTTTGTTTGCTGTAGTCAGGTGTAATTTTTTTTTTTAGTTTCAATCAGTATTAGTGCAAAAGGATGGATTGCGAAGAGGAGGGACACGCAGCTTTTTCTAAAAGCTGATATCCTTGAGTAGCAGTTTTTCATGCACACATATGTTTACATCTTGTATCTTGGTGGTAGGGCTGAATTCTGTTACACTGTGAAAATAGTGGCTGCTCCTCTGTGAGCCTCTGACTGTGGCAACTGATCTGTGCCAATATAGGAAGTAATGATGTAGATCCATGCTACCCTCAGGAACATACATTGTTTACAAAGCTGCGCTGATTGCCTTTCCTCTGGATAGGCAATAAGATTCTGGCTACTTACAAGATGATCTACCAAATACGTCATTAACCTTGTTTGGCCCTCAACCTCCTGAGCAACACTAGCCAGCTATGGACAGATTCTCCTGGCAACAAAACTACATCATGATGACAAAAGGATTTTACTCCACAAAATATCTGAGAATACATGAAAATGAAGAAAGTGCAGACAGACTTTGCGATTACCATACTTTTATCACAGATTACTTCTATTCCAAACTTAGTTGGAATTCATGGGAACTAAAGACAGTCAATCAAGCAGTTGCTCTGCATTACCTCTGTCATTTTTCCTTCTCAGTCTTTCATCTCTTGAACATGCTTCTTCAACATTAAATTTAAAATAAAAAATAAACTCTTTAAGACAGTTACCATAATTCATTTTGTATTTGTTAAGATTTTTTAAGTGTCTAGAACAACAATTTCATACTTTTTTAGAAAGTACCACAATTAAATAGCATTAAATAATTGCTAAAACGTTTTCTATTCTTTGTTTATTCTATGTATCACATTATAACATTTAGGATAGAACTTTATTTTCTTTAAATGTTATGGTTACATTATGGTGATTTCATAATGGTGATTTCATAATGGTGATTTCATAATTGTGATCAGGGTTGTGCTTTAGGATGATTATATTTTCATTTAAGTTATTGCATGTTTTAACTTGCTGTGTATTCCATTTCAATTTTATATTACATATACCTTCTAACTTATATAGTTAAACTTCTAAGTTACTGCTGCATTAAAAGTATGAGTTACACTTCGACACATCTTGTTATTTATTCTACTTTTAAGAGGTCTTATGCTATTATCCATGAACAGTTACATTGCATGTAAGTACATCAAGTCACTACTTCTAGTGTAAATAATGACACATTGTCACACTACCTCATAAGATCTAAGCTACTAATGTTGTATTGACTTGTAAATTACCTAGCTAATAAATAATAATTATGTCACACAAAACTATAGTTAGTAGTTTCCATATAAGTCATCACAAAAACCAATTATTTCATCTGAGATAAAAATGAAAGAGAGTATCTCGAAATTCACATATAGATCAATTCACGGGTCACATCATACTCATGTTCAATTTTCTTTCTTAATACTGATGAGTTCTTCTGGAAACTCTGAGACCGTCTTGTTGTTCAGTGATGAGTGTCCAGAGAAATGCATTAGTATTTTCAGCTATTTGTAAAACTGGTAGATAAGAACTAGTCTGACTGAAGTCTATAGCAATAGTCTTCCTTCTCCATTTTTTATAGTACCCCCTTCTCTTTTACAGCAGTTATGTTCTATGCAGGTGAATAAATGGTACAATGTTTTTATAAAACTTGATTATATCTATATTCTCAAAATTAAAAGTGAAAAAAGTATATTTTATTATTCTACAGTTCCCATTTCAGTTTTCAGACTCATTTCTGAACCTGTTGGAGCCAACATAAATCATTTCATCTACGTTGGTTCAAGAAATCCTAATATTGTAAATGATTCCCATCCCACAGATTAAAAGGGGCTCTCAATGATACTGGAGATGTTGCTCAGGATAGGCAGTAGACCATGAAATCACAGTAAAGCTCCTAGTAATAGTAACATGTGAGAAATGCCTAGCAAAACAATTGTATCACTGCGGAGAACATTATCAGGAGGAGTTTGTAGATGAGAAAAGAGTGAGGAATAGTTGTCAGAGCAGTGAAATGTGGCTAGCAGCAATCTGTAGCAACAGGGAAGCAACTTGCCCCACAAGACCAGCAGTGGCTTTCATTCAGCTTTGTTACATAGAAAGAGCTTCCTATTCCAGACTGGGAACGACATTTTAGTGCAAGAGGGAAATGGTATAGCTGGCCTAGACATCGCTTGACAATGTAAGGCTATAATTTGTTTTTATTGTAGAAATTAAGTATTACTTGTTCCCTAATGTAGTCACAGCACCAGGCCTGATGGAGTTCAAGAAGCATTTGAACAATACTCTCCAACACATGGCATGATTCTTGAGGTATCCTCTGCAGAGCCAGGAATCAGACTCAATCCTTGCAGGTTCCTTCCAGCTCAGGGGAGGTATTCTGTGACTGTGGTTCTATGATAACACAGTAGGGAACACTACATGTTGACTACAGGAAGAAGAAAGGAGTCCAGAAAAGATCTGAATACCATTTCCAATTTTTATTAGGAAAAATAACCTGATACAGAAGGAGACAGAAAAGAAAGGATATTTTTACTAAAAGTTTATTAAATTAATATCATTCATCTTTATAATTTGGCAGGAGCAGTTTACTAAAAACACAATATAGGAAAAAACAGTATTAAAAGCAGCTATGTTAACTCTATAACATTCAGATTTTTATTCCACTTTTTTAGCATGATTAGATTTTTTTTTGACAAAAAAGCTTTAGGGAATCATATATGATTCTGACATGGAAGGAGCCAATGAAGACATGTTGCAACAGAAATAACTAGTACAAAATATGGTATCTCTGGTGTAATTTAAATATTGCCTTGTGGAATACATATGTGTGTATTGAAAAGGTTTTCTCACTTATTCTTACAGGATGAAAGAACTAAGGCTGATATAACTGGTTTAAAATTTCTTCTATTTGTTTGATGTCTTTTATTTTAATGGGATCACAGCCTTAGTCATCATTCAGCAGCTGTTTTCTATCAAGGGATTTTTATTTAAAATACATTTTTTTTAAATATTATAATTTTACTGCTCAATGAACCTTACAATAACAACATTTCAGCATCTATCCACCATGGCAGATGGCAAACTAATGAGGCCTGCTGTAGCTGCATACTGATATGTTCTGTACACAACACTTTGCGCTCCAAAGGGAGGTCAAAGAGTAACTTTTATTTATATTCTTTGTTGTGTTTGATAGTTGAAAATCATAAGACAGATTATTAGAAAAAACAATTTTTACACCTTTTAATTAGATTTGCTAATATTTACTGCATGTGATCAACCTATAGAGCTCAAAAACGACACAGTCCATATTTCGGTGTTCTTTAGCTTTCATTTTTTAAAAAAAGTAATAGTACTATTCTAAAATTATTTTTTTCCTTCTATTTAAAATTCATTTTAAAATAAAAGCTTGAGATTTTTTTTTATGTTTGCATTTTTCATTTAGGAAAACTAATACCTTGGTGTTTTTAGCTTAAAAATTTTAGAGAAAAATACATACTTAATATACTACCTCATATTTTTGTCTCAGGACACTTTTTTTACAAACCTCCACCTTTTAGGATTGTGTATTTTTTTCTTCATGAAGATAACAGATAATGTTCATTAAATCTAGTGGAGGCTAATCTAGTACTACTTCATGTTTTAGTGACTTTATGAAAAACAAGGTGACAAAAGATCATGAGTCTGGTAATAAGTGCAATTGACTTGACCTCAGTCAAAGTGTGCAATATAAATAGTTGATCTGCATTCCTTGATAGAAGGAGGAGAGTAGAGGAAATGTCAGACTGAGGAACTGACTCTTCTAGGAGATTATTTATCCTACCTCATTTGAAAGAATACCTGAATCACTCTTTGGAGTGGTTTCTTTCCTAGAAGAATATCCTATGTGAATAACCAACATCCTACTTATAAAACCAGATTATGTTGCTGTTTTTTACATCAGTTCTAGTAATTTTTTCCCCTCAGAGGTATGTCCCAAACTACTTGAACCAAGAACAGAATATCTAGTTCTAGATAAATAAAATTTTACCTTTACTGTTTCACAATCTTTTCTAAATCAATTCCATGATCCTATTAATGATTGGAAGCTATCCATGAGAATCTGAGTAATCTCATTAAATTAGGGTCAAAGGTTAAAATATTGGAAAGCAAATTACTTTCAGGTATATAGCCTGAAATAACATTGCAAGTAATCAAGTAAAGAAGATAACAACTTTCCTTCCAAAACGCTGTTCTTCACTGATTGCCAGTGCTGTGCTGTGTGTTTCTGTGTCAATAACACATTACTGAGACCATCGTATTTCACAGAAAAAAAAAGTCTTGAAGTAATAAATTTTAAAACATTGGTAATCCGTATCTGACCTTCATATACACTTCAACTATCACTTTTCAGCTCTCCTGGCAAATTTCTTTTATCACTTGCTTACAGGAGATAGTTGCAGTCTTAGAGAAATACTGTCATTAACTCTTATCAGTAGTCTTACAATATATTGAATAATTTTGATAGTTTTATTATAATTCAAATTTCAATATAGGTTTTCTCCATGTAAATACTCTAGAGTGTAATGCTACTTCCAGTGTGCTCATTTTACAGTCATATAATGTCACTAATTTAATTACATTTAGTTTTGTTTGCACACCAGTATAAAAGGGCTTGGAGACTATTGTAATATGATATTAAAAATAAATTTATTTTACATTTGCTTTTTGATTTAACACAGCTAGAAACATATTGTCACAGCAATAGGATTGCAAATATCACCTTAGCCTAAAGGCAAAATTTGATAATTATACATATATTGTTATGCCTTTTTCTTTTTTTTTATAAGCTGTTTTAGTTTTCTTTCATGTGAAGGATTTTTCTGAAATGTCCTGGCTGAACTGCCTTATCACATAAGAAAATTAGCAGTTAAAGGGATGAAAAGAAAGTAACAGACTGCTTGTTTGTCCTCATTCTTACACAGACATAATAATGTCTTGAAAAATCATATTTTCATTTTTACCATTTGCTTCAATCCACTGACCTTACTAAAAGATGAAGCAAATAGACTTCTTACAGAGCCAAAATTACTGTTATTTCACAGTAGCTTTAGACATATTTTATAAAGATGCAAGTGATTAATTTCTTCACTGACTAAATTAGATAGCTGAATATTGCTTGTAGGGCAAGTTGGCTATTCTTCAGCCACATTGTCTTTTTTCTCTGTGCCGGGCTGCATATTCATAGATCTTAGAGCAGAGTTTAAGTGATTGCTTTCTTAAGTGGAACAACACTACATACTAATTATTGCCAGTCTGATTTTCTGTGTTTATCCTACATATTATTTAAGAGATATTTAATATTTCTACTCAGCATGAGGGGCTTTTAAGAATGTCATTAAACACTGCATAATCTACTCATTATCTTAGTAATTTGCCATAGAACACAAATTATAGTCAGAAGATGCTCAGCCAGCGTATTTCTGGAAAACTCATGCAGGGAATCCAAATTAGAGAAGTGTTTGCATTTTTCTAGGAAGGTGTGATTTTCCTTCAGCTTGTCATCTGAAAATATAGTATGAGTAGTAGTTATAAATTGCTAAGTTATCTTGTGTGCTAGTTGTCTGGCAGCAATTCATTTAAAAAAAATTTGCTTTTATATCTCTAGATGGTGCTATATGTACCTCTATTAGTTAAAGAAATATAAGAAATTTTAATATAAAATTGTACAAATTTTAAGAATGACAAAACAACCAGAACCATAAAAATTATTGCGAAAAGATTGTTCCTGCACTTGCTGTAGGCCATAAGGCATGTTTTGACAGGTGATTCTGCTCATGGGAAAGTTAATCCTGTGCTGTATTAAATAGGAATCACAAACAAATGCCATAGAAAGATAACCTACATTTTTGTAGAAAATATTGGGTTACTTTCTTGTCAGAAGTAGAGAAGCTCTTTTTTCATTCAGCACTACTATATGCAATATTTGTTGTTCTCCCCATACATTATTACATATGCATTCCTTTTCCTATATATTTATTTTTAACAGAAAAACAATTGAAAAACCAAATTCGTGTTAAATTGCTGTACTTGTTCTAAACTACTGACCCCTTAACAGATAGACAGTACCTGAGGTTTGTAAAAACCATATATTCATAATTTTAAAACAAAAAAAAAAAAAATCTGGGAAAGGTTTTGGGTTGTAGGGAGCACTTTTCTGGTGGAATTAGACTGCTATGTAGATCAACAAATTTGAGTACGTAATAGGTATTTTATGTTCCTTATAAGAACTTTCAGAGACACCATTGCATATTTCTGTGGGTATCATGTAACCTGAATCCAAAAAAGTTTATAGATTTATAGGCATGTAGTATGCAATGTTGTTGGCCCTAGCTAGGGCCTGGTCCTTTCCACAAAGACTCCAAGTTCATGGATTGAAGATCAGAAGGTTTTTATTTATAGATAGATATATAGATAGATATTAATAAAAAAGAAATTGAAGAGATCGAGCAGCCTCCCTCCAGCAAGGTTCGGCTGCTGGAATCGTCTCCATGTGTCTGTGTCCAGTACCAGAAAGGAATGAATAATAAGAATAGAGAGGAGACCTTCCACTGGTCAAGGCAAACACCTTGCCATAAACATTTCTCATATTTGCATTCTTTTTCCTGGGAAGCTACAGAAAATTCCCTTTAGAAATGGAGTTAACTATTAGAATTCAAGATGAGATAATAAAGAAATTACTTTCTTCAGCCTTTCTCTGAAATTTCTCAAAAACCCAGTGCCAAGTCATGACCACATAGGCATATTAATTTGACTAAAGAAATTAATCATGTTCATGATCAGGGCTACTAATGGAATACTCTTTACTACCATACTACATTTAAAAAGGAAGTAAGATAAAGAATGATAAGCAAGTGCTTAACAATACAAACATATTTTGTATTTCTATACCTGAATCCATATTATTTTTATCCTTTGCCCAAACAATAAGTGCAACTGTGCAAGGATGGCTTTTGATTGCCCTCTACCTTTGTTAGACACCACAGATGGAAGCTACCCGGTCATAGTTCATCCACTGTAGATTCTCTTTGCTAGCAGCTGATTTCAACTGTGTGGCTGATCTCAGTCCTTTGTCTCCAGTCTTTCAACAAGCATATTTGTTACACCCCTTTTCAGGAAAATAAACAGAGTTTAAACACTGTGAGCAGTCCAATTTAAGCTTCTGAGAGAGGAGCAGACAAGAGGAAATCAAGTGCTCATTTCAATCAGGATTTTAAAAAAAGCTTTTGATGGATTAAAACATGAGCCTAAACATCCTGTCCAAGAATGAAATGAGAAATAATTCAAGAATGAAATGAGAAATCTATTGTCTTCACCAGATGTGAAGGATCTGGGTTCCTTTTAGAGTCACAAGAAGGAACAAATTTATTTGTAACTTTTCTGTCAGACTCATGCCTTAATGAACTCTTCTTCAACTTACAGTGAAATTACAGAGAGAAAAGGAGGAAGTAACTGTAGACAAGTATTGAAGTGACCATATAAAACTTAACTAATTGACACAAGAAAGTAAACTCACATTTGTTTCCAAGACTGAAGCAAGTCTTCCAAGAGGTGTCACAGGAATAGCACATCTTCTGGAAAGAACTGTACGTTAACATTTGCATGTCTTTATATCAATATATACTGACTTTTTGAAAACAGTTTTAACAGAAATTTGGTAGAAAAAGAGTACTCTGTTTGGTGATCATGAAAGCAAACATGATATTTTGAACACATATTTTTGTCAAAAAAGTAAAGGACAAATTTTATGATGACAGCTGCATCCCATTCTTCGGATCTCTCCAGACTTTGCAAGATATTTTGGGTGTGAGTACAAAACAAAATCAATATGTGTACATTGGCTAAATCCTGGTGAGGCTAAGAAAAATGTCTCCACAATTTAGTCTTTACCTTAACAATTCAGGATGAGACAGGGAAACAGAGAAATCTTTTGTGAATGCTATACATCACCAGATTTTGCTTTTTTTTTTTTTTGGAAGTGCTTTTTAATTCTTATTTGGAATGTAAAAAACAGACAATTTCAGCTAATAGTCTGAGCTCATAACTCAAACATTTCTCAACTTGAGATTTTAAGAGCAGGCTGTCATGTGTTTTTAGGATGGACAGCTGAGGAAAATGAGAGTGACACTTTTCCAAGTAAGGGTGCATATTCATGCAATTAAGCATAATCTTTTTTAGGAACTCTTTTGACACTTCATTTACATATTTTAGTAAAATAGAAGAAGAGTAGGATAAAACAAAATCTTCCTTAGCTCGTTATATTGTTCCATAGCATTAGATGTTAACCTGTCCTAATTCCCCTTGTAGCTTCTCCTTGCTGATAGCATCTGTTAATATAAATCCTGTCTGTGAACAGACTGCAGGGTTCCTAGCTTGGTCTACCCTGTGAATTTTTTTGTGGTTAGCAGAACAATGCATTATGAAAAAAAAAAAAAGAGAATGTAGGGCCTGATCCAAATAGCTGCTTTTTTTTTTTTTTTTCTATTGAGCTCACTGTGCTTTGAAATCAGCTTCTCTAGAGAATCCCTTGCAAAGCAATCTCTATGAATGTTCATCTGAATTTTTAAAGAAGTGCACTTAGCATAAATTCAGACTGTTTTGTTTCTTTTTTTGCAATGCACATCAAAAATGCTCTCAGAATTTTTTGCAGTGAAAACAGCTATAATCATGTGTTGGAAAATATTCATTCTTTCTATTTGCATGAATAATTAAGTTTTGACTAGGCAAAGAAACATAATGGAGAGAGGAAAAGCAAAAGAATGATTCTTCCCTAATTGTTTGGCCATGCATTCATAGATAAGAAGACTAAATTTTGCTCAGAAGAACATTCGAATAAATAATACAAAGCAATTTCAGAAAAATAGATAGCATACATATCTTCGAATCCTTCGAAGCTTCTCCAAAGATGACCTTATCTTTGTGATTAGTAAATTTCTTATTGTGGAGGAAATATGGCTGTAATATGTCTGTAGTAGAATCATGTTGCAAATGAAATTCTTCTATATACATATTTTGCCCTAAACAGCTGAATAAGAGGGGCACATTTTTCTTGTCAACATACATCTTCTGAGATAATGTTTGTTAGGACTTCAGTAGTTATTCTATGGAAGCTAATACCAGCTTTTGTAATATCTGTTCAGAACCCTTAGGTCACTAATGGGCTTTCAGTGACTTCCTTTGATTTCCCTACATCAGCATTTAAACCACTGTACTTTCAGCTGCAATGTGTGGCAGTCGATGGCTTACCAGAGTGAAGAGTCTAACCTGATGAGACTTCACAGAGTTAGATGAGAGTATAGATAGGTACCTTTATACAAAGTCTTAGTCACCTAATTTTATTTTCTATTTTAAAAACACCTATGGTTTTTCCTATAGTTTTCTAAAAGCTAGGATAGTTTCTGGAGTTTACTGGCCTTATTTTATGCTGACCTCAGATATCCAAGTCTTTCCACTTGAGCTCATGAATTCTCATGGGAACAAGGCAGAAAATTATTAACGTAAATTGTCTTTGGGGTAAAGGTCTTTTCCACATCCAACAAACACTTAGCTCTTTTGCTTACTAAGTTATTGACTGATTAATGCCCCAGAAGAATCTGTTGAAATAGGTATTCCAAGTCCAAGATATACAGTTCTAACCTGCTTTAAAATATCACGATCTGTCTTTAATTGATTGAATTATACATATTTATAGAAACATGACTCTTTAATATCATTTTATTGTTTCTTTTAACTTAAACACAGGCATGTATTTGAAATTGTGAGTGCAGAGCTTTATTGTCATAGATTATTTACCACTTGTCTGACACAATTTTCAAAACCTGGAATCTAAATAAAGTTTAATCTAAGGAAGAGGTTTCAAATAAGTCACATATGCCCTAAAAGCCTCTTTTCTTCCTCTTAATTGACTATAAGAAGACTTATGATAATATCTAGTGTAGAAGCATCTTTTTTTTTTACATATATCAGAACATCAGTGGGTCCAATCCAACTGCTGATAGACTGGCATAATTAAATTCTTAGGAAAGAAGAGAATACCAGGATAAGTTAAATAAAGAGAAGTTTTGAGGTGTTTATTTGTTACATCATCTTCAGTAACGTTTTCACTCCAACAGTGGCACAAAAGATAATAGAGTTGTTTTTATTTTCTGTATTTATCTTTGATAGTGAGTTAATATTAATATGCAGCTGGAGGAATTTTTTGTTGTTTTGCATGGTATTCACACAGCTGTCACTGACATGAAAGAGATGTAGGAAGGGAACATACTGAATGCTGCCACCTCTTTCCTTCAACAGTGGTGTCTCACTTTTTTTTCCTAATTTGTTCACTGTTATGAGATCTTCTGAGTGCCTGTAGGATTTTCTCTTACAAGAAACAAAATATTCATTACCAGTGTACATTTAATTTTTTTTAAAGAAAAATATTTTTACAAATATGCCCTATTACATGAGTAAAATTGCATAAATTACCCTTCTTCGGGGGGATAAATATGGGGCTGTATTTAATGTCTGCTTTGACTAGCTTTATTTAGTCTGAAAAGATGCTTAGAATACCTTACACCAAATCCTGTGTGATTTTTTCTAGATCAATTTTCATAAAATTATGTGAAAATGGATAATATGTAATATTCATATAATTACTGTTAGAGATAACAGCTGTAGCCCTCCCTATGGCAGTTTGACAGCAAAACTCTTGCGATGGTGCTTGGATGTTGCAGTAAAAATTATAACTTTTTTTCATAATAACCTGAAACTTAACTTTTCCCATACTAGCACATATTAGAAACAAGAAGCCACTGTATAGTTTTGTCATAGCTTCTTCTGTATTTCTAGTGCTTCTTATTGCTCTAAAGGTAGACTTGCAGGTGAAAAATAATTATATGGAAACTGATTTTTGCATCAGTTTGTTTTCATGGACAATTCAGATTATAACTCTTATTGGTAGTCTCTCTGTTTCTGAGAGGACTATCAAATGTCCTGTATTGGACTGATTTGCCAAGATTTTAGCATATTTTTAGTCATAAACCCTTTTATCTCAAGCTTGTTTCACTTTCCCTGTATATTCACACAGTAGCCAGGAAAAATTAATTCTTTAGATTTATGAGCAGAATATATGAATTATCAGACTCCTGCACAACGTATTTTAAGGCCATCATATTTACCTATTTATTACTCTATCATATTATGCACCAGCTGAGGAGACTGTAAACACAGTCTTTCTGATCCAAATATTGTTAGATCAAATTAATTTCTTATTAGGGTGGCAATAACTGTAAGAAAAGTATTCACCTCACTGCCGTTTCCTAAGAAAAAATTACTAGACAAAATCTAGTTGCCTCTTTCCTTACTGCTGCTTCTCAATTAGAGGTGTTGTTTAGGTGAGCTTGTTACTTTTCTCAGCATTTGGTCCTATGCCAGAAGTTCATAGGGATATAATTAAGGTCTTCACATGCCAAAGAGTGAATGAAAAACTCATGAAACATTACCAAGTAGTGTTTAGGGGCTAAGTTTTAAAGAAAGTCCTGCCAGGAATCGAGGAAATGATGCAAAGTTTGAAAGTGGTAAATACCTTTGGGATATTTTAAGAGAACCAGACAGATGCTCAGGAAACTGAAAAAATACCAGCATAGTAATTAGTTCTTATTCCTGAAGAGAAGTTGAATTTGGGAGCAATTCAAAATGAGGGGCAAAGGAGCATAAAGCATACCTTATTCTTCAAAATGTACTTGCAAGAAAGCTCAGCTGTCATGCCACATTGAACATGTTTTTATTATGTGCAGAGAACTGAAAATACTAAGCCATTACATGAACTGACAACTTCTGCTGTACACATCACTAGAACAGATCATCACAAAGCACATAGGTTACATGTGATGTTTTACATACACTATATTCCACTATTTTCCCTGTTACAGTATTCCATGAATGTAAAATTTCATGTAATCATTACGCTATGGCAGAACACTTGAAAAAAATGTAGTGAAAGCATAGTTTTGGTGGGTGACACGTTCGGCCATTTTTGTTAGTAACACAAAAAATCTTTACACTCTGAGTTTTCCTGTCATCAGACTTCTTCGGTTATTACAATATGATCAAGGGGGGATGTAGTTGTACTTAATAAAGAATTAGTGATTGAAGCAGGTATTCTGGGTAAGATATCACTGTTAAACAGTGAAATAGTATGGAGAAGCAAGCCATCTGAAAAATTTAATTTTGTGAAAAATAAATATTGGAAAGTCATCCTGCTCCTTATATGCAGTTGCCCCCTTGTAAATAGAGTTGAGAAGAATTACTGAAACTAGTTATGGAGGTTGTTTAATGTATAACTAAGGTTAAATCTAATATCAGAATATTATATTTTCATAGAATCACAGAATCTTTGAGGTTGGAAGACAACTCTGTAGATCATCTAGTCCAACACCTTTCCTCAAAGCAGGATAACCTAAAGTAGATGGTTCATGTCTGTGACCACTTGAGTTTTGCACATCTCCAGGAATGTAGACTCCACAACTTCTCCAGTTCAACCTGTTCAGTACATTATCAGCTTTGCAGAATTTTTTTCATTTTATATAAATGGAATGTCCTGTATTTCCATTTCTACACATTGTCTTAGTCTTTTCAGTAAGTACCACTCAAGCAAGTTTGATTTCCTCATTTTCATTGCTAACCAGGTGTTAATAAAGTCTGGTAAAATATCCCTAAACCACATCTTCCCAAGGCTGAATAGATCCAATTTTCTCAGCCTTTCCTTGTATGTCACATGCTCCAAAACCTTAATCATATTTGTGGCCTGTCATTAAATTATTCTGTGAGCCCATGTCTCTTTTGTACTGGGAAGCCCAGAACTGCACCCAGCAATCCAGATGTGTCTCACCAGTGCTGAGCAGAGAGGAGGGATCATGTCCCTTGAGGTGCTGGCAACATTTCTGCTGCTGCAGCTGTTTGTCTGCTGTGATTCAAGAGCAAATAGGTGGCTCATGGTTAATTCAGTGCATATGGTTCAACAGAGCACATGTGCACGGCAGCACTTCTGATTAGGTGCAGAATGTTGCGTGTCATCAAATCATAAAATGGCCTGGGATCTCGAAAGATCACCTGGTCCAATCTTATATGGGAAGGACAGCTTTGATGAGATTATCTACCTGCCTGTCTAATGGCATTCTGACACCCTCCAGCGGTTTCCCTTTGTTGAACTTGATGATATTATTCTCCGGCCATTTCTTCAGTTTGTCATGATCCCTCTAAAAGGCAGAACAATCACCTGATTAGTCATTAACTCCTTCTAGTGTTGTATTGTCTGCAAACTTTCTGAGGCTGCACTCTTCTCAGTCACTGAGGTCATTCATGAAGCTTGGAGCCAAAAATTTGGTGCCAGTATTAACCTCTAGGGTATGCCGCTGGTGATTGGCCTACGGCTGAACCTCATGGTGCTCCTTATAATTCTTGCAAGTCTGAAATTTCAACCAGTTTTAAGTCCATCTTATTGACCACTTATCTGTCCCATACTTCACCCTCTGGTGGTAGATCCCCTTCTCTGCTGGCGTCATATTCACACTCTTTTCTTTTTTTTTTTCTAGAACTGTAATATAGAAACAACAGAATTCAAACCTAGAAACTGTTCAGAGTTCGCTGACACAGAAGGCACTAAAAGTCATTTACAAGCGTGTGTATTTTCCATGAACAAGAAAATATATTTTTACCTCTTCTTTTCTTAAGTTCAACTGCCCAGAATTTTGTGCTCAAGCTCTGCTAAGATCCAGAAACTATATGATGTGGCACTAACTGTCTCTGGGGTATAAAGGCTATTAGATGCAAAGCATCTTCAATATTCCTGGACAAAATACTGAACACACCCCCATGAATTCAGCTGTAGCACCTGTCCTTTTAATATAGTTTGAAAATATGGAGGTAGTTACTCCTCAGTTTATACATAATCCACTTATTACGACCGCCTTGAAACTAGGAGAGCATAGGTTCAGTGCTTAAGAAGATACAGATTCAAATTTTCTACTGTCTGTTCTCTAGGCAAAGATTGGCCAATATAACCTTCATAGACATCTTAAAAAGATTAATTCTTTGTTCTCTCTGATAGGAGAACTTCAACAGGATATATATAAAAAGTGTCTTCATCACAACTCTTATTCAAGGATGACTCTAGACCAGAATGTAGAAGTGACAGTATGCTGCATGTGTTGGATGTGAGCCTCACCTGGATCCAGAAACGGAGCATCGCCTCCAGCCTCACACATTTTAAAATAAATTGCAATTACTGACTGTTTCTTTAAAAAAAAAAAAAANAAAAAAAAAAAAAAAAAAAAAAAAAAAAAAAAAAAAAGGAAGCAAACAACAACCAGAAGAACCAGAACATGAGCTTTTCTGCTTGAATGTACATATTTTCTATAAATTCAGAAGCTCTGGTTCTGGACATGTGGAATTTTAAACATATCCAAATCCTTACTATTTTCTACCTGGTGAAATATGTGTTTTCAAAAGCCTGTGTGCAACACCACTTCAACTGCTGTGGAGTAGTAACATTACCTTGGTAACGAAGTTTGACAAAAACAAGCTGGAAATAAGAAAGTAAGATGTAATCTACTTAATATCATATCAGTATTTTATCTTTTTTTTAAAATTTTATTTTATTTGATCAGTCAGTAAATATAAAATATAATTTTTTAATAGCAGATGTATTTTATTGAAGGGTTACATCAAAAATAAAGTAGAACTTTAGCTTAAAAGACAATCACTTTCACTGAAATGAATAGGATTAAAGAATGATACAATGATACAGGCTCTTTCTCAACAATACTGATAAATAGCCGA
This sequence comes from Vireo altiloquus, assembly GCA_013396875.1. Lineage (NCBI taxonomy): Eukaryota > Metazoa > Chordata > Aves > Passeriformes > Vireonidae > Vireo > Vireo altiloquus. The sequence continues at coordinate 122,418 of VZRF01007246.1, forward strand.
GTGAGGTCCAATAAGGTAACAGAGTAGGGGCAAATAACATGGTTTAATACATACTGACTGTGTATTCATTTAGAAAAGTATAATTATTATAAAATTTTTAAATTTGAGTAAAAAAAATTGAAGTAATTTTTCTGCTATATAAATCCTGTTTGCCTTTTAGAGCAGTGGATCCAGTNGTTTTGCTTTTTAGAGGAGGGGATCCAGTTTTTTAAAAAAAAAAAAAAAAAAAGTTTTTATTTTTTTTTCTTTCCTTAGGAATTTTAATAGATAATTTATAGAAACATAGAACATTTGGGTTGGAAGGCACGTCATCTATTTTCAGCCCTCCTGCCATGGGCAGGGACATCTTTCATTAGACCAGATTGGTCAAAGCCCCATCCAATGTTGCCTTGAACACTTTTCCAGGGATGGGACATCCACAACTTCTCTGGCAACCTGGTTCAGTGTTTAACCACCCCCACAGTAAAGAATTTCTTCCGTACATTTGATATAAACCTACTCTCTTTTAGCTTAAATCTTTTACCCTTGTCCTGTTACTACATGCCCTGGTAAAATGTCCCTCTCCAGTTTTCCTCTAGGTCCCTTTAGGAACTGGAAAGCTGCTATAAAGTCTCCCCAAAGCCTTTTCTTCTCCAGGCTGAACAAGCCCAGCTCTCTCAGCCTGTCTTCATAGGAGAGGTGTTCTAGCCCTCTGTTCATTTTCATGGCCCTCTTCTAGACCCACACCAAGCTGTCCCTGTCCTTCATATGTTGGAAGCTCAAAAGCTGGATGCAGTACTCCAGTTGGTGTCTCCCTGAGCAGAGTACAGGGGACAAATCACCTTCCTTGACTTGAGTGTCACCTTTCTTTTGATGCAGCCCAGGACACAGGTGGCTTTCTGGGCTGCAGGCACACATTGCTGCCTCATGTCCAATTTTTCATGGACCAGTATTCCCAAGTGTTCTTTGTCAGGGTTACTCTCAATCCATTTATCTCTCAGGTTTTATTGAAATTGAGGATTTCCCTGGTGCAGGTGTAGGAGATTGCACTTGGCCTTGTTGAACTTCGTGAGGTTTCCATGGGCCCACCTCTCAAGCCTGTCAAGGTCCCTCTGGATGGAATCCCTTCCCTCCAGCACGTCAGCTGCAGCATACACCTTGGTGTTGTAAGGAAACTTGCTGATGGAGCACTTGATCCCACTGTTCATGTCACTGACAATGGTAAAAATCACAACATGTTCCAATAAAACCCTTGAAAAATGCCTCACTTTTCTCCGCTTGGGCATCAGGCCATTGACCATAAGTCTTTGAGTGTGACCATCCTTATCCACTGAGAGGTCCATCTGTACATGAAAGAGAAGAAATTTCCTTGATGCTTAGTGTTTGATTTGTCTCTCCTTACCCCAGGAAAGCCAAGGCCCTCGTGCCCAGCCAGGCTGGTGACCCTTCACTGTCCAGCCCTGCTGGATCAGAGGGCAGTTTGACTCACTTGTTCAGGAACACACACTAACAGCAAACTCAAGAAGCCTCACTTTATTCAAGTACATTACCCAATGTCAGTGATTAAGCTCTCTGTATTTATTATGCACCTTGAGTTTCCTTAGATATTCTCCAACCTGGACTAAAACTAAAGGGGAGTAGTCCTTCATTCTTCCAGTCCTTGTCTTTTCAGGGATATATATCCTGTACATCTAATGAAGGGTTGTACCGCAAGCATACTTTATATACAATCCAAGTAGAAAACAGGAAAATAAACATCACGATGTCTGCACACCATAGACTGTACAGCACCTTAAACCTAACCTAATGGCTTCCCTCAGAAAGCCATTTTTATTCTCCCTCTTGAATGGCCTCATCCTCTGTTTCTGTCAACTGGTTCTACAATTATAATTAGGGTTGTTAGTCTCTGCCTACCTGAAATAATTGCAGGGTAATTATCCTTACCATACTGAGCATGAGGTGCCTGGATGAAAGAAAAATTTGCCTATGATTAGACAGATCAAAAACAAAAGGACAAAAGGATAAGCAAAAGCCTTCTTGTCCATATGAAGTAAATGACTTTGGACTAGGCCTACCAGAAGATGAGTGACCTCACATTCTGAGATTGCAAGTATGTAACTTTTTAATGCTTACCCCTCTAAATGGACAGTAGAGCCCTGTGATAGGTGTAGGGGTTTCTTATATTACATCTGGCAAGAAATAAGCACAGCAGCTCGGCATTCTGGTCTTCCAGCAAGTGATACAGTGAACAGGAACTCACCCACAGATGTAGAGCAAGAAGTGTCAGACACGATATTGACTCATCCTGAGGTTGTAACTTCAGTCAACTGGCCTTAACAGCTTCAAGTGCTATCCTAAATACAGTCTTCATGTTTCTTTTAAGATAGGAGTGATGGGTTCTAGTGTTTAGTTCATTCACCCTGGATATAAGGTTGCTATCTGAAAAGTTTAAAATTCCATTTTCAACCTCACAATAACATGTTTTAACAACTACATTGCAGGTTATGTCGGTAACCATTTACAGTTGTTCTTTATCTCTCTTCTTGAAGCCTTGCCATGGGGACAAATAAAATGAAACAAGATTCATCCAGGATGGAAAAAAGAGAAAGGTAAAGAAGCTATTTATCTGAAGGGCAGAGACTTCAATCCAATTCCGTGCATTCTGCATTACACAGTCACTGCATAAAATACAAATACACTTCAGGTTTCAAGGCTGAAACTGAATATTTCTCTGTCCTATGAATGGAGATTCTGTAATTAAGATTTTTTTTTTTTCTTCCTGGAACAATAAAACCTGAATTATTCTTTCTTATAGATACACGGCTTTAGCAGACATGATTTTTGAGTATATCTGATCCATCTTAACCAAAAGTACTGTGAGGAGAGGCAGATAGAATGTTCTTGAAAGACAGAAATGAGAGAAAACATTTGTCAAGATAAGATAAAAATTGGGGTCACACTGTGTTTTGCCAATAAATTAATTCCTAAAAGGTTGAGAAGTCTGTTTATAAAAGAGTAATATATTTTCTCTTCTTTCTGGGTGTTAGCATCTCCATTTCAAAAACTATTTTTCAGTTAATGGAGATGACATGCTGAATCTGAATTTGCGAGATGAAATGTTGAGGATTAAAATGAAGATCTGTCCTTAACATTTTATTTTTAATGACTCTAGATCTTTATAACCATTTTCAGATCCTCATTGTGAAACGCCTTAAAGTTCCCATAAGTACTGAGTGTCCACCAGTGTACAAGGTTTTGCGAAGAGTACTGAGTTATCAAGACACTTCTCTCATGTACAATTATGCTGAAATCTAGGCCATCTCTATCAAAATCCTTTATTTACTCTATCTTCTCACACTTGTGATTTAAGCTAACTTTTTTGACTTTAAATTACAGTAGAGCAGAAGATCTCAAATAGCAAGGCAAAGGCCTCAGAAAGCAAGATACATCCAGGTTACAGGCAGATTCTTCAGTTCATGAGAATTTGGATATAAATTATATGGTAGAAACAGAACCCTTCCTTCTCATGTCCTTCTCAAGATAAGCTCGTGAAAGAAGCCTCTGAGTCAAAGGTTCAAGTGGTAAGCCTGGACAGGAATTATCTTCAGATTCACCCACCGATATAAGCAATTCCGAAATCCAGTACTTGAGCTAGCTTTTAGTCAATATGCATTCCAGTGTCAATGAGATTTTCACGTTGAAGTCCCTAGTGACTGGAAAAAGGGACTTCTAATATTCATCTTTAAAATGGGTGATGAGGAGGCTCCTGGGAAGTACCAACCAGTCAGACTCACCCCAGTGCCCAGTAAGATAATGGGGTATGTCAAGGGAAGACAGAGAGGTGATTAGAGACAGCCAACATGGCTTCATCAGGAATAAATTTTGCCTAATAATTTTAGTGGTCTTCTACAATAGAATGTCAGCATCAGTGGAGGGAAGACAGAGAGGTGATTAGAGACAGCCAACATGGCTTCATCAGGAATAAATTTTGCCTAATAATTTTAGTGGCCTTCTACAATAGAATGTCAGCATCAGTGGACAAGGGAATAGCTACAGATGTCATTTGCTGGGACAGAAAAAGACCCTTTGATAAGGTCTCCCCCAATATATCTGCCTCTAAACCAGAGGAATGTGGATCTGATGGATAATAGCTGAATATGGAATTGTCTGGATTTTTGCATCCAAGGAGTTACAGTCAATGGCTCAATGTCCAAGTGGAAATCAGGAATGAGAGGTATTCCATAAAAGTCTGCACCAGTGCAAATGTTATTTAACATATTCATCAGTGACACAAATGACTTTCACCTCAGCAAGTATGCTGACAACACTGCTGTGTGATGCAGTCGGCACACTGGAGGGAAGGGATGCCATCCAAAGGGACCTTAACAGGCTTGAGAAGTGAGCCTGTGCCAACCTCATGAAATTCAACAAGGGTAGGTGAAAGATTCTGCACAGTGAAATCCTCGATATCAATACAGACTAAGACATGAATGGATCAAGAACAACCCTGAGGAGAAGCACTTGGGAATACTGGTGGATGAAGAGTTGGATGTGAGGCAGCAATATGTGCCTGCAGCCCAGAAAGCTAAATGTGTCCTGGGCTGCATCAAAATAAGCATGGCCGGAAGGCTGAAAGAGGTGATTCTCTCCCTCTAGAGAAGGGTCACAAAAATGATCAGAGGACTGAAACACCCCTCATATAAGGACAAGATGAGAGAACTGGGGTTGTTCAGTCTGGAGAGGAGAAGGCTCCTGGGACACCTTATAGCAGCTTTCCAGTTCCAAAAGGAGCCTGTAGGAAAATTGTAGAGAGACTTTTTACCAGGGCCTGTAGTGACAAAACAGGACACAAGGGTTTAAAAATGAAAGAAGGTAAATTTTCACTTCACCCTAAGAAGAAATTAATTCCAATAAGGGCAGGGAGACACTGGGACAGATTACTCATAGAAGCTGTTGATTCTGCCACCACTGGAAGTGTTCAAGGTCACATTGGGTCTTTGAGGTACATAATATAGTGAAAAATGTCCCTGGCCTTGGCAAAGGGGTAGAACAAGATGACCTTTGAAGGTCCTTTCCAGCCAAAACCATTCTATATTCTAAAACATTTTTGTTAAATGGACCTTTTTGATAATCTTGGTCCTGATCAGGTTCAGCTTCATGACAGATGTTAAGCAGTTTGATGCCTATAAAGTCTAAAACCTACTGTGGACATGTGAAGTAGTTTAATTCCATCAAGGGTAATAAAAAAGGATGTAAGTACCCCTAGTATTAAGTAGTGAATGACTTGTGGATTTTAGATCACAATACTGGACCTAGAAAAAAAAAAAACCATGTTTAAATCTCTTGCTGGATTTGGCTATTTATATCTATGTAAATTACAGGGACATGCAAAATGCTCAGACAGCTTTGGTGAAAGCAGTATGAAAGTAGAACAGCAGAGCCCCTGCCAGCTTGTTTCAATGCCAGAGCTCCAAACTCTGAGTCCAATCCTCCGGTATTTCTTCCAGTAAAATTTCTAAACTGTGTACTTAATAATACTGGGTTTAAAATATCTTGTAGCAATAGCTATTTCTATTACAGTCCAAACACTGAAGGACTTTTTGTGATTACAGTCACACAGCAATAAAGCTTTCACCATTGCTGTCATAGAGCTCTTAAAAAAATTCAAGCCAGCTACTTATGATTCAGTTCTTTGACTGGAAAACCACTAAACAAAAAAGAGAAACATGAGCAGGAAGAAGGAGCTATTCCAAACACTCTTGCATGATCTCCCTTGCCAGTGAAATGCCTCTTTGGCTTCTGTGCATTTGGCTTGCTAATTCTTTGCAGCTTTCATTTCGATACAACAAATAGTGTTCCACTGTGTTATGTGGAAATGGGGGGGGAAAAAGATAAAAAGCCAATTATTTAATAAATATAAAATGAAAAATTTTAGAACTTATAAAATGTATCACATTAGGATCTGATTAGGATTCTGCTGAAATTCCTAATTTATAATTCAATATTTCTCTCCAGGTGTTATCCATTTCTGAGAAGTCATAAAGGGAGATAATGTGAAATGTTTACAACGTATGCAAAGTTAATCAGACACTGGTTTCCTATGTATTTTAAATGCAAATGCCTGGAAGGCTCATGTTTGTGTGGCAACAGAAGCCTCCACAAATTTAATAACTTGTCTTAACTTCCTTCCTCTTTTCTCAAAATATATATTCCAAACTTTCACCCAAAAATAAAAAAAAAACAAGCCAAGGAAAAAATTAATGTGTGTCACTAAGTGTATGAACAGACAATTCCACACTGCTAGCATAATGTTCAGAAAATCCTACTGGTAAATACAGGTAGTAGGACCCTGGGATAAATCTAGAAATTTTCCAGCCCATCAGGAAATTCTGATTATATTATGTTCCTCTCTCCCCGACTTGTCAATTTCCCTCCCTTCCTGCCTCTCTTCCTCCTTTCTTACATCCTTTCTGTTTTTCTCCTTCTCCTCATTCTTCTTTGGAAGTTTTTAAGGGAAAGAATGAAGGAAACAAAGAAAGAAACAAACCTGCCAATCGTGTCCTGGGCAGCATCAAAAGAGGGGTGGATGGCAGGTTAAGGGAGGTGACTCTGCCCCTCTTCTCTGCCCTCATGAGACACCAACTGGAGTTCTGCATCCAGCTCTGGGACCCCCACCATCAGAAGGACATGGACCTGCTGGAGTGGGTCCAGAGGAGACCATGAAGATGATCACAGAGCTGAAGCACCTCTCCTGTGAAGACAGGCAGAGAGAGCTGGGGTTATTCAGCCTGAAGAATAGAAGGCTTTGGAAAAACCTTATAGCAGCCTTCCAATACCTAAAAAGAACTTATAAAAAACGATGAAGGGTGACTTTTTGCATGGGCAGACAGTGATAGGGCAAGAGGGAAAGATTTTAAATTAAGGAAAGGGGAGCAGAATTCTCAAAGAAGTTGTGATGCCCCCAGCCCTGGAGGTGTTCAAGGTCAGGTTGAATAGGGCCCTGAGCGACCTGTTCTAGTGGGTGGCGTTACTGCCACCATATCTGACAATTTTTTTCTTGAGAAACTGAAGCTACGACTAGTTTATAAGAATGCTGTTTCACAGGGAAAAAAAAAAAAATTCCTACATCCTGAGGGGTTTAATCATATATAATACAACCTTCTGCAAACATAGGATATTTTAAATTTTCTTGGAAAGAGAGGAGAGAGACACAAAGCCCCTTTGCAAAGCAATGCAAACACGAGGATTGTTACATACCTTCTGCAAAAATGAACCCCTTACAAACTAACATTTTATTAGCTATATAAATAATAATATCTCCTCTATTCATTTAAAACCCTCTTTGTTGAATCATTAATTTTATGGTATATAATTGATTTTGTTCTCTCCAGACTGCCAGGGAAGAGTAATGCCATGAAAATACAGCTTCATTTATTTCAGTAAATACATGCTGTTTTCTGTGCAAAATGTAAAAGATACAAGAATACTGGCATAAACTATCAACGAAGGAGAATGTATTAATATAAGAATAGGAGAGCAATATCCTTTTTTGTTGTTATGATCCAATTATTA
>VZRF01007248.1:0-28145 GCA_013396875.1 Vireo altiloquus
AAAGGACAGTTATATTGTTGTGTAATAAAGAGCAGATGTCAAAAAGGATTCCGAAGACTTGGTAAAAAAAACCTTAGGAAAACTGCACTGCTCTCCCTAGCTGTGCCAGAGCTGCTCCAGCCCCCTAGCAAACATGACATACATGTGTTGTCACTTTGCTTCAATTTGGGAGCACGGTCCCTGGGAGCTCTGCATGTCCTGAGCAGGGAATCTCTTCCCAGCAGCGGGGAATTTCCTGGAGTGCAGCTGGCAGCAAAGAGCCATCTCTCCTGAGGGGGAATGGCAGGCCAGATGTGAAGGGAAACGCATCCCAAATAAAGTGTGAGGCACAGCCAAGTCCAGGGGACAGTGCCGGACATGGGCAGGCTCTGGGCAGCCCCAGCTCTGCTCATCCTCATCCTGCAGGGACACTGGGGGCCAGGGCAGGAGCCAGGACACTCCCACGGAGAGCCAAGGGTGGGATCCTCATCAGATGTGGCACAGCAGCCTTGCCTGGGCTTCAAGGAGTGGCCAGTTTGCACTTCTGAGCAACCAGTTCATTTCTTAAAGTGTTTAAACCACCACAGTGAGTTCAAGGTTCATGTGGAATTTTATTAGAGGACAGAATTGCAGCCAACTGTTTATCTGGTGTCTGGCCCAAGTGCTTGGCTGAAGTTTATATAATCTGCCATTAATAAATGCAATTTATGACAGTCTCAAGCAAAGACATGAGCACTGCTGGCTCCGTTAATGGTGCGCTCAGCACAGGCCAGGAATTTGGTCTGAACAGAGACAAGACTTAATTCATTTCTTGTCCCTAAATGCCTGGGATTTAGGTCAGGCCCAAGACAAAAGATGGTGTAAATCTAAAGGCTCCACGTCAGGACTGCCAGGCTTTGCTAATATGAGCTTGGTTGCTTTAATACAACCCAATACCACAGTTTGTAATCCCAGCACTGCGCCTAAGGCAACCTCTGGCTGCAGTAACCACACTGCAGCCCAGGTGATAAGCCCTGAACGTGAGGAGATGTATGTAAGAGCTTCACTCTACTCACCAGAAGTAGCTCTGAGGTGCAGCAGGACAGAGCACAGCTCACAAACACCTTCTCAGGAGATCAGACACAGACAAAACCTCTCACACTGGGTAGTCCAGGACCCTGCTCTGCTCCCTTCTCACCCTTGTCCTTGTGCTTCCCCTTTGCCCAAAGCCCCACTCAGGGCCAGCCCAGCTCCAGAGGGGGGCTCGGTGGGGAGCACCCCACTGCAAACTCTGGATGGACAAACAACATCTGCCAGCTACAAAAAACAAATATTCAGGAATAACTTTGGTTTCCATTCTTGATGCCTGGTCTGAACAGAATTAATTCAAGGAAACCAGTTTATCTGGCAAATTCTGGCATATTTAGACCCAGCATAATTATTTGGCAAATTCTGGCATATTTAGACCCCCTGGCACAGGGTGCCCAGAGCAGCTGTGGCTGCCCCTGGATCCCTGGCAGTGCCCAAGGCCAGGCTGGACATTGGGGCTGGGAGCAGCCTGGCACAGTGGGAGGTGTCCCTGCCATGGCAGGGGTGGCACTGAATGAGCTTTAAGGTCTGTTCCAACCCAGACCATTCTGGGATTCTGTAATTCTAGAATGCATTGCCTATAACAGATTTTAAATTTACACTTTAAAATTAATGGAATGTATACAAACCTGATCCTTATGGAAGCTCTGCATGTTTAAAGGAACCTATATTTAAATGTACATACACTTTATAGTTCCAATTCATCCTTTGAAAAATTCCATGGCCCTATCTGAAAGCCAAGGGACATTTCTTTTCAAGATCTGTGATGAATGAGATCCAGACCTGGGACTGTTCCATAAAGTATCATCCATGCCAAAATCCTCATCCAAAGAAAAATTCCAAGAACAATTATGAGGATTCTAAATATCAAAGACCTGGTTCTGCTTTATTTAAAGCAAAATATAAATTTACAAATGCATGGATAAATCACTTAAAAAGTATATGTCAAAAGATTCTAAAAGGCAGGCACCTAAAATAATTTCTAAAATATTACTAAATGAGTGATCTTTGGATTATCATTTCAGCGTCTAATATCACTGTGATTTACTGCTAAAGGATCCAAATCCATTTACTCATTTTAACATGGAATTTAATCATCAGAGTTTAAATCCTCCAGATAATCTGACTCTGCAACAGGGTGGAATTCAAAGGAGACAACGCAAACAACATCAAACACTGCAGAATTCCACTGAAAAACATCTTAAAACTCATCTGGGCTCTTTTCTCTCTGTATCCCACCTCCTTTGTTCTTCTCCCATACTCACAACCAGACAGAACAAAAATTCTTGGCCTGAAAGCTTCCCCCACTGCTCCAAATACTGCAGGGTGTGCCAGGGCTGCTGTGCTGCCCTGGAGGCACTGGGCAGAGCTCAGGTGTTCACTGTCACCTGGGCCAGGGCAGCACAGCTCCTCTGGGCACCAGGTCAGCTCAAAGCAGAACCCGAGCTCAGGGCCCCACTGTCAGTGACAGTGCAAAATGAAAATACCCCACACCTTACCCGAGATAAGGCAAACCCCACCAGCTGCGTTTGACACTTGGGGAGATCCATTTCGCAGTACCAACGAGGTCCTCTAGTGGTCACAGCCCTGGGCAGGGAGTGAGGAGCCTCTGCGGGCACCTCCTGCACAGCCCTCGGCCACTCAGGGCAGGTGTGCTCCGGAGGGACACCGAGGTGCTTAACCTGCACTAAAAAATATTTTATATATTTTCAGAAATTTGGGTCTCAGCCAACACGTTCTGATGCCCCACGTGCAAGGTTAGGACCTTTTCTTTCTTTAAGAAGCCACGAGGACACAGAGACTCCTCCCAGTGTCAGCACAGCCCTGCTGCAGGGACAGGAGAGGCACGGACAAGCCTTCAGCCCATGGAGAAGCTGCTGGGAGGGCCATAAGATGGAATGCTCTAACGCTGCTTCCCAAGATTCTCTGGAAATGAAAGAACATCAAGCCACTCACTGTGAAGACTGCTGGAATCAGCTCAAATTGTGCACATCCAGAGTAAGTGGGGTCTAGGGGATCCAGCACATCATAGAGTCATAAATACTGAGCATACTGAGACTGCACGGAACATTAGGGCCCTTTTTTACTATAAAACTGTTGTATTACCAAACGTCTTTGGGCTGGTAAACAAAGCGAGAGTTTTCTGGCTCCACATGCAAATCAGACTGTTCTTTCAGCTGAAAATTATTCATTAAACAATTTATTGAACTATCTCTGAACAGCTTAATCTAAAGTGCCAAAGCCAAGAAGGGTCTGTGTGAGACTCCAGCTGTGCTGTCAGCCAGTTTCAGACCAGAGCACAGGTGCACTGCAGATCTTACCTGGGGTAATGAACCTTTCTGTATTCTCCCCAGAAAAGTGATAGTCCATAGCAAGACCAGCTTCACACAGTTCTTCCACAGGTTTGCTGTACTGAACTGAGCCTTTATCACCAAGTCCCAATCAGCATGGTCACAACATGACTACCTCAGAGATTTTTAACATCTCCTGTCCACAATGTTTTGATTTATGCTACGTACACAGAAAGTACAGCTCGTTTCTGCTTCAGTCCAGATTTAAGTGGCTGAATCCTGGACATGTTATCCCCAGGTTGGGTTGATTAAAAATACTGTAATTAATAAAATTAGATAAATACTCAATGTAACTAAATTAATCTCACCCAAAGCATGTGTAACAGTAAAACAAGAGCATGTAACAGAAATGTTGTCTGAAACGTTTTAATCAGATCTCTCTACTTAGAGAATATCATCCAGCACATAGAACAAAACCTCTCGGCTCATTGCAAAGTTGGTGGCTTTCCAAGCAATAAGGATTGTGATACATGGAGACATGTTACTAGGAAACTTGATGAAATGCTAGAGTTGAGAGAAAATTTTTTGACCTAGTGGGAGTCCTGGAATTTCTCAGAGCAGTGCATATTTGGAGCTGTGTTTTAGCCAAAAGCAGCCAGCCAGCCTTCAACATTAAATGGTCCTCCAGAGCACTTACAGCCTCTACAATGGAGACAGAAAACCTAATCACATTTTAATTGAGCCAAATCAGACTTCCAGATTCAACACTCTTTCAAGAGATACTTACTCCAATTACAACATAAACCCACTTCTGCACAAGCAAGGAACTCAGCAAAGACAGACTGGAGGGTTTCAATGTGACCAGGCACACAGATGCCAGCACTCCATGTGACAGTATTCCCACCCGAGGCTCGCTGCCATCGCTGCCTCCTCAGGGCACTGCCTTTCCCACTCCAAGGTTATCCAACCCACCTGGATTCCCATCAGCTGCTTGTCAACACTGCACATCTTTCCATGGCTTTTCACTCTTCCCTGCAGGGAGAGCCTGATGATGGTGAGATTGCCACAAGGCCAGAGAGATTTCCTGGAAACAAGCCTGGCCACACAATTATGCTGCATAATGAGATGGACCAAGAAGGGGCTCATGGAAGGATTTACACAGCAGCTCAAGGCTCGTTAAACTGAGCACTTGTCGGTTGTTCATTGCAGAGCATTTAATCTGTTGTAAATGCAGTAAAATTTTAAACAACTTCATTTTAATACCCCATCTCTTACATTACTGGATCTGTTGAATAAACCTGCACTGTGTTATGAGGTGATGCTAACCCAGGACTGCACAGTCCTGACAGGAGCATCCTAGAAACTTCTGCCTGCCCCTGCCATAGCCCACAGAAAGACATTTCTGAGTCATGTTTACAACTGGTCTGACAGTGCTGTGACCACAAACCCAATTCAGATTCTGATAATTTTTTTATAAATTTGACAAACACTTCTCTTATTCCAAGCCTGTTAAAAGAGCCTTTACAAAGAGCAAAAGTGCAATCCTCCACTCAGTGACTAATGGAACCATGTCCTGTAGGTAGCAGGTGGCTTTAAGACACCCAACTTTGCCCTCAGCTGCTTTGACAAAGGTTGAGAGGGAATTTATTTCCCTGATCATCATATGACTGGGTTTAAAGGAAATGTATCATTTGGTTCAAGCAGAGCATTGCTATTTCCTCTATGGAAATGGAAACACTATATCATACATATTTCTCACATACCATATTTTGAAAGGTCTGCATTCTTTCACGTCTCAGCCTCAAATGTTCTCACAACTAAAGCTGAATGTAAAGTATTCAACTCTTAAAGCACTCCCACCTCCAGCAACCCAAAAGACACCCCAGTTCTACTTGCAGCCTTGTTCATCCAATATAAATAACTCGGGCTGCTCACGGGAGATTCATTATCTTTATGTGCTCATTTCATTGTTGGCCTTGGCAGACATGTCCAGGTTTAGAGTGAAAGACAGCAAAATTTGACAAACCTTAAATCCCAGTGTTGCAGAACTCCATTAGGTAACAGATGGAAAAGATAATTAGCTGACAACTCAACCATCACATGCTTCATTAGGAGCCATATTCCTATCAAACACATTCTCTCCCAGATTTTATCTTCAGGACAATGAAGGCTATTGTTTGCCTTGAACTGGCACAAAGCAAGGCAAGCTCATGAAACTTGAAGAAGGAACTTGCCTCTATTCTCTAAATTCAGTGCTCTGCTTACACGTTAGGGACTTCCAGCTGTATCCTGGCCTGGGAACGCTGGGTCCAGGTTGGTTCAACCTCTTTCTGCAAGGAGGAGTTAACCCAATCCTTGGTGGCAGGAGAAACCTTAAACCATCACCATGCAGTGCAGAATAAAGAGATGTACACATACAGATACCAACAGCAATGGTTGTTTCCTCTTTAGCCCCCACACAGTCAAACCCAGAGTTCCACTACCTCTGCTTATGTTTGTGAAGAAACACAGAGAGTTGTGCATCTTGGTCATCTGCTGCACAGCTCTGCACTTCATCAGAAAATACTCAAAGGGAATGTAAACAGATGAAACAGCTTTTAACACTAAAATGGTTTGGTGAAATGTGTATCTTTTTTTTATAGGTCAAACCAATTTTCCTCTGGAAAGCTCTGGCAAAAAAGAAAAATATTATTTTCTAGGATTTACAGCCTCCCTCTCCCTCTGTGAGTTATTTATTGGTAGTTCAAACCCTCTCCAGCTGTCAGTCTCCAACTCCTCAGCCCCTGCCACGTCTCTCATCTGTACAGTTTTTATGACAGTCTACATGACCAGCCATGTTTACAGTCCATTTATAAACAGCTCATGATCAATAACTGCATCTTTTGGAAGCATTGTGCACCGATTTATTCATCTAACAGATATTGCAGCAGAGGAACCCAACCAAAGCACAGAATACCACGTATCTGGTAAGACACAGGAACTTTCAAAGATAAAGTTCCACACACAGTATTCTTCCTTTTCTGTATTAAGGCACCAAATTTTTGAAAATATGAAGGAGTGGTGTGCTTCCCAATTGTAACTTTGCAATGAACACTGAAATGCAGTCAGTGCTGCTTATCAGAAATTGCACAGGTGAGTCTGAGAGCCAGCAGGCTCTGCTGCAAACATTCAGCTCTCTGAAAAGACACTGATTTAGAAAAAGCTTCTACTGCAGCCTTATCAGAAGCTCAGTTACCAGTTTAACACCTGTAATACTAAAATACTTAGATTAGGATTTACAATGTAGGTAATGAAGCAGAACTTAGAATTAGAAAGTGCTTTTAACCCCTTATAACGACATCTTAAAAAGTATTTGGACACAAAACTTGCAAGCTCGCTTTAGGGAGTCACCACTGAACTCTCAGAGAAGCTGCTGACAAACCTTGTCCTACTCACCCTTGAGACTCACTGTAGTTTCAGCCACATTTTAAGTATGAAAAATACATCTCCTTGTCAAGAAACTATTCCAGTCAAAGTTTTTGACAGCCAAAATCCATGTGAAGTGACAAGAAGTCAGTCAGCATTGTTCAACATCATTTTAATCTCCACTGAGGGGAAATTATAGAAACATGTTAACACAAACAGCAAATGTTTAGGAAAAGACCATATGGTGCTAAGATGGGGGTTTAGTTCATAGAAGTGTAATCTAGAATTTTATAAAAATTATATTAAAGAACAACGACATCTTTCAGTAACGTCAGACAGTATAGAAAAAATAAATCTCAACATTAGTCGTACTCTGATGGTCCTTCTAGTAAGAAATTTAAAAGTGCTCTTTAATCCCAGTGTAGCAACTCAAGCTTAGTGCAATAGGTCAGATCTGGTTTAAAGCAGGTATTTATAGCAATTGTGCAATTCCTACAACTGACAAACCCCATGATCTAAACATGAACATTAAATGAGGTAAGTATTATAATTAGAATTAAACATTCCTTAAATAGCTTATGCAACAACTCTACTACAAGGAAAATCCTGGTGCTCCCTCACAGGACAGCTCCGACCTAAACACGATGTAAAACTTGTAGTACAAATCAGTGAATACTTGGAAGTTATAAAAGCTCTTGTAAAATATACAGTTTAGTACATTTACAGCCCACTGCTACAAACAGTACCTAATGCAAAATATACTGACTTGAACGAAGCCAAACTTCACAGGTAGTGCAACTGAATTTGCTTTGAACACTGTTGTGTTCCCAAATCCTCCTAGAAGCTCCATATGAAGTTATCACATTACCCTAATGCAGAAATGTCACCTGTATTCCTCCATGAGCAGCAATAATGAAGGATTTGCTCACCAACTGTGACTGCAACTACAAGTACCACTGCTCTCTGGGCAAGTGAAAAACACAGCACTAGTAGGGGAAGAATGATTTAAATGTACTCCTCACTGTTTTATACATAGCAAGCTGGCAGTAGTAAGACAGCCTATATTTCTACAGTTTTTTCTGCAAGGTTGCTCAGAAGTCTAAGATCAGCTTTCATTTGCCTTTAGTTTCTTTATCTGTGAGTTGCAGTGCACAGAACTATTGCCTGTCACATGCAGAGCTCGTCTGAAACACCAGCCTGGTAATGGTGAGCCCTTATTGCTCATTTGCATATGGAGCCAAAGGTCGTTCATATTCTATTTCACAAGGTGCTTATGAGCAAGATTTAAGTCACTATCAACAACAGGAATAAACTATGAGTCTACAAACATTCCTTCTAACTGTCTATGGCTTCAAAGCTGTAAACCTGCCCTGGCTTTTACAGTATTGCACTTCCCTTTAGTGTTAAACTGACAGCTGAAGTCTGCCCAAAACTCGTTTTATAACGATATTTCAATTTAAAAAGCAATCAATAAAATGCAGTATTTAAAAAACCCCCACAAAACAGTAGCTTTAGTCCATATTTCTCCTACCTCACCCCATGCTGCACCATCTGAAGCAGGTCTGGAACAGTCTTTGGATACCAACTGCATAGACCCCCCCACAGCAATCAGAGAAGCAAATTAAGCTTTCTACAGCAATATTAGACACAAAGACAGTACCCTTGAGTGCATATCTCAATTAGCTTAAAAGGATGTGTTGCCTTAGCCCAAGATAAATTCAGGAGTTAGACAGTTACTCTGTATTGTCTCTGGGTTATCTGACTGACATTCAGTGACCTGTCACTGCAGTGCCAAGTTGCTGAAGTCCTTAGCAGAGTCTCTGATCATCTGATCCACGCTGGAGCTGCCGACTGCACAGGCTGCCCTCTCCTTGCCCAGCAGCCCCAGGCCGTGCAGGTTGAGGATGGAGTCGGCGATGATCCGCGCTGTCCTCTTCTGGTACCCCCCGGAGGTCACCATCAGGATGGGGATCCTGCGGCTCCTGGCGGCCCTGAACACCACCTCGTCTCTCTTCACAATGCCCTGCAAGGGCACCACAGTCACAAAACATCACTCACAGCAACGTGATACTTCAGTCCTAACCTCTGCTTTATGGATTTAGAGTGCTGGATGCTTGGGAAGTGTTTAGGCCTTACAGTTTACAGCAGCAATTAAAAATTCATTTAGAAGTCCTGTTAGCTGGTTTCCATGCCTAATGATTAAAGAAAAAAAACGCCAACCACACCTCCCCCAAACCCCCAGCAAATCAAATATCCTTGACTTTAGAGGACACAGCAGATAAAAGTCTTGAGTACAAATTCCTACAAGAATTCCTGTTCAAAGGCCATAAGGTCTAAACTGACTGCAAATTTTACAAGTGTTCACCCTATTTCCCAGGTGAGGAACTGAGACTAGGAAATACTGTCTGAATTCCAAGTGCTTTAGTTTGTGCTCAACTTGCACAGAATCCTCTCTCAAAAGTTTAGCGACTTGATCAAAATTTCACAATCCTACAGAAGAACCCAAAATTCAAATCACATTTTACACATTCACAATCACTGGCTGAATCTTAAGTCCCAGTTTCTTCAATAAGAGCCTGTAGTTAATGCTAGAAGAATCTATGGCTGAAGGGGGAGTTGCAGAATGCAAGCAATGGTAAATTCATAAAAAGAAAATAAATTCTAAGTAATTTCTTATTAAGAGAAGGGTATGAAAGTGAAAAATAACAAAGACTGCTGACCAAGAGGTGCTGT
Organism: Vireo altiloquus; assembly: GCA_013396875.1. Taxonomy (NCBI): domain Eukaryota; kingdom Metazoa; phylum Chordata; class Aves; order Passeriformes; family Vireonidae; genus Vireo; species Vireo altiloquus. The sequence goes on from VZRF01007248.1 coordinate 9,477, forward strand.
ATTGTCACTGAATCCAGACAAGAGCAGAGTGTGAGTCTTCTGGGTTTCAAATAAGCACAAGCGTCAAAAATACTTCAGGAATGAGTGAGAACAATTAAAATCGACTTTTGTAAAAAAAGAGTTCCAAATACATGTAAATCATTGCAACTCCTCACAAAAAAACTCCAAAACCCCAAAAAACTAGCAACACAACTGACAAGAGCTTACAATGGAGAGCTCAAAACTTCAGTAACTGCAAAGCTGGAGGAGGGACAAGGCATCAAAATGCAATCAAATACAAAAAATTAAGGAAGCAGAAGCAAAAGTGTTTCAAAATGATCATGCACTGCTCAGGCTGGTTAAAGGAAGAGTGGAAGTACATTCAGAAATAACACCCTGCCATTAATCAGGCCACAAACAGATGGCAAAGAATAAAACACGAATGTAGCAGAAAAAAAGCATCTTGTTAAAGCATACAAGAGTATTGTTCACTGCACAGTCTGACACAAGCAGGAATAACAAATGAACAGTAAGACAAAGAAAACTGAAGAATTCTATTAGAAACAGATCCTTCAAGGAAGCAACAGAATTACAGAAGGAGCTGTAGGGCCCTGGGGACCCATCAGGGGATGCATCACAGTTATCCCACACCAGAACTGGAAGCACCCACTGCTCCCAGGAGCCTCACTGCTCCAGCAGCTCCAGTGGGAGCCTGGAGGAACTGAGGGGAAAACATGGGCTTATTCCACATTTCTGTGGAAAACAACAGCCTGGCACAGTTCCCACTTCCAAACAAAGGGAAGAGGGACTCAGCTGATGCAGCACAGGCTTTTCTACAGCCTCAAGCACCAGGAAACCATCACTCAGAGCACTCTGGGGAGCCTAATTCTGAGCAGAACTAATACTGCAGCAGGAGCTTAAAATATCAATGACATCTTCAGGTGTAGGACTGAAGATGGGACTAAGGAACTTTGAAGAGAGGGACTCTCCAGGCACGATGCCCTTCCAGCACTGGGGTTTCAAGCCTTCACACCCACACAGCAGAGACGAGGACCTTGCCCTCAGTGCAGACACCACAGGCCTGAGCTCCCTCCAGCTCTGCAGAGAATGGCACCCTGTGCCTTTCACCTCTCCTCGTGCCCAGGGAAGCTGCTTCATCTTTCTTCCCCCATCCTTACATTCTCTGTCTGCACAGCACCCAGCAAGCTACAGCAACTCCCTCTTCTTGGCAGTTAATGCTGCTCCAAGTGCAGAAATTTGGATCTTTTTAAAGGCAAATCTCAAACTATCCCCCACCTATGACCAAGCTGCCCCTTCCCTTGGTGGGCACTGCTCTCCAGAGGGCTCTGCTTCACCAAACCACACCTCAGGCCATCTCCTCTCCAAGGTCCCACCCAACTCCAAGCCCTTCAGCTCTTCCTTCATGCAGGAGAACTGAACAGAATGGAAACTGAACAGATCCAGTGGTGGCTCAGTGAGGGGAATCTGAGAGCTCACTGATAAAACAAGCACTTCTTGGTATTGATCTGGTGGCCATTAAAGAAACCTAAACGTGAAACAAGAGACATCGAACAGAAAAACTGTCAGGAAGGAATCACTAAAATCCATGAAGGAAATATGAGGACTTTTAAATTTTTGCTTAAGAAAAGCAGAAAGGTGAAGACTTCTGTGAAGCTTTACATATTAAACCAAAATCTGAGTCTGGTACCAAACTGGGGAAAGTAAACAATATCTAAAGAAAAGGACCAAGGAAAGGAAAATATCCACTCATTTGCCAACAATACACAGCCAGGCTGCACAAAACTGTTAGAACTACACAGGTAGCTTGAAACAGCTGGGAGTGCTAGAGAGGAAATTAAGTGTAAGAGATGCACTGGGGGTAGCTGACAAAGGAAATACACTGCAAAATGGGTCTGTGCTGCCCGGGGAGGGAGGCTGTGCTGTGCTGCCCTGCCCAGGGATGCTGCCCTGCCCTGCCCGGGGTGCCACCCACCTGTGGGGAGATGGCCAGGCCTCCCAAGGGATCCCCGTCCAGGATATCAGTGCCAGCGTTATACACAACAATGTCAGCCTTGAACTCGTTCAGGGCTCCTTCCACGTGGGTCTGCACCTTCTGCAGGTACTCAGTGTCCTCCGTGCCCCACTCCAGCTCCACTTTGCGTTTTATGGCACCTGAGGGAAAACAAACACAGCCCTGCTCAATAAACAAAGCCTTGCTTTGGAAGAAAATGCACAATTTAGGTAAGCAAGCGAAAAGAATTACATTTCTGGAAGCTTTCTCAATGCACTGCATTTTCACAGAAACTTGAATTAAAGAAAATTATTCAACTACTTGTTTTCCCAGCAAATGTAAAGCACAATGACCTTGAAAAAATTCCACTGGAGAGAGAAATTAGATGCAGGGCAAAAAAACCAATCTGAGATGCAAATGGAAAATGTTATTGAAAAACAGCTGATCTACAACACCAGTTACCAATCAGAAGAGAAATCATAAAGAAAATTATTAACTTAAAAGAAACCTAAATAAAGCATAAGGCAAAGAAAACACTGAACTGCTACTGCAGATGAAACAGCTGGGGGAAAAAAAGATAAATATCACTGAGAAATTATGAAGATGTTTTATTTTTATCGCAACACTCAAAACTTCACAGCAAGGGATCATGAATTTATGTGAACTGCTTTATGAATGAATAACAAGATTCAGCTTTGCCCCCAGCATTTTCAATTTAATGTTCTTACCCTGTAATCCAACCAGAAGAGCAAATATCAATTCTTAATTTAAATCAAATTATTTCTAATGCTTCTAATAAAGCAATAGAAGTAGAAAATGAAGGCTGAGGAGGTAAAGGAAAGAAACCCAAGGTTATACAGCCAAGTTTTGGGTGCTTTTATGGAGGGATGTGTGACTCTACCTCTGAATTAATCAAACTCCTGCCAGAGCTGTTCCAAGGGATGACTTCTGCCTCACCACACCCTCTGCCTCCAACTAAATAATGTGGAGTCTCACACCTCACATGGATTCAGCATCCACCAAGTGTGCAAGAATGCACTCAATGCAGAATGACACTTAATTACTCTTGTGATTGCTGCCTTTTGTTCTGCTTTCCATCCTTGTTCAGCATCAGTGAAGCTTTTCTTTTTCATCCCATTATTTTATATTGCATCAACATTAGTTTGAAAGATTTATTCTCTTTATGGTACTTTCCTGAATTCTTTTGCTATTGTTGTAGAAATGTTCCTGTGAGTCTGCACAGCTGTGCTGAACAGCACTGGAGCCTCCTGAGGGTAAGGAATCTGCTGGGTGGATGGAGCTGCACAGGAGGGAACACAGTGGCTGGGGACAGACAAGGATTGCTGGGATGAAACCATGCAGAAGGTGAGAGATCAGGAATAGGATTCTGTGCCTTCACTGGCCTCTTGCCCTCCCCACACGCAAGGAACTGCAGGGATCAGTCCTCACCCTGATCTGGGAGCACTGAGGGACACAGGGATGGGCTGGAGGGTGGAAGGAACCTTTGCATGTGCTCGTGGCCTTTGCTCCATCCCCTGCTAATCAGTGAAGGCACTTCTACAGCTCTGTAAAATGCCACTCAGACCTAGAGTGAGGCTTTGTTAAGGCCTGAACTCAGAGTTTCAGCTTTTCCTGCTCACCCTTCAGTGAACAAGTCCTATTCCTCATCCGTTCTTTCTCCTCCTAAGCTTGTGTAATTCCACACTGCTTCCCCCTGGGGACTCAGTGTGCTTAAGGCTTAGCACTGGCAAGGTGAGCTGCTCCCTTTTTTCCCTTCCCTAATGAAGTGCATGGGGCAAAAAATGTGTGCAAGAGGCTCCTGCACGAAAACATGGAACAACGGGCAGGAGGTCCCAGGAGACAGTGATCAGTTGGAGTTTACCCTAAGGGTTCAAACTCTGGCGTTCAAGCCTCTGCCCCTCTTCACAGAGATTCTCTCTACCCTGGTCACCTAGCAGGAAGGGTTTAAGGGATTTACCCACAAAAATCCTACCTAGACATTCTTAGGCACACCACAAGGAATTACACATTGACGTGGCTCTGGCCCAGCCTCGTGCACCTCACCCTTCATCTGCAGGAAGGGAACTCTGCTGTTCAGTGTGCTACTGCAGCTCAGTGGTTCACATTTGCCAGCAAGGACTGACTCTGTTTTGGTCTTAATCCATCTGATCAAATGCCATGTGATATATGAATAAAGGGATGCTTCTCTTGGGGGGAAAATCCCCAACATTTGCTTGCAATTTGTCTGCCTCCAGACATGGTGTGCTTTAAATGGTAATTTTCTAGTTTAAAGCCTTGAAATACTACAATTCTTAGTATCTCTACTAGTGAAAAGACAGCAGCGCAATGCACTGCACCTAATTCTTGTCAAGAATCCGAATGAAGTAGTTTTTCAGAACGACAGCATCACTGAAGGAATCCAGCAGCAGAACAACTCCCCCAGCAACCCCTGACTCAATGAACAAATTAAGCCTGTAATAAATGACAGTGCAACAGAATCAAAGATCAAATAAACTTGGGGCTTTTGCATTCCAGTTTAACCATTATCAAAGGCCCACTAATTAATTGTGACAGGTCACAAGACACAGCAGACACATCACAGCAGGGAAAAACAAACCACAACCAAACCAAATGAAGCAGCAGCTCCTAACGTGGGTATGACAGGGAAGGGGGAAGTCCCCAGCCCCGCAGGGTGCAATGGGCATGTGGCATTTGGGTACACTGGGCAGTGGTGGCAATGCTGGAGGAATGGCTGGACTCGACCTCAGAGGGCTTTTCCAACTTTAAATTCTATGGTTCTATTCCAGGACTTGCTTTCTTCCCACTTTGTGTCTCATTTAGATGCAGCTTGTTTCCTACAAGCTTATCAAACAAGTTCTGCTGGCAAGGCAACACCCAAGTATGTTATAACTTCACTTGCAAAAGAACATGCAATCTTTTTACACAGTAACAGCTAATCCTCAGTCAGGTCTCCCATAAATGTAAGGGAAAGATGAAGTGCTAACAAGTCTCTTCAAATCAGGATTATTCAACTCACTGCTCCAAGCCTGGCACCAGCTTTGGAGTGGACTGCTAACAACATCCACTGAACACCTCTCCACACCCTGCACTCCAGAAAGGCATCCCTCAAGTGAGGGAAAACACCACAGCACTAACACTATTGTGATATATCACAGTGAGCAGTGAAAATGATGCTACAGTAAAAAAAAAAATAAAAAAAAAAAAAAAGAAAAAAGAAATCTAAGTGACGTTGTTGCAAGGAAGCTTAGTAGTAAATAAAGAAGTTATGTAATAACACAATAGGGCTGGTAAATTTGGGAAGATGAATTTCAATTATACTCACGTTTAGCAAAACCATCCCCTGGATAAATATATCTATTGTATGCATCCATAATATAAACCCGAGGATCATCCATAAAGTCCCTCTCATGGCCATTTCCCTGAAGGAAATTTACAGTTAGCTATTCCTAGCATGCCAACACAGAATTAAATACACTGCAAATTCTGGAGTAATTAACACTACAAAAGTCCTAATATTCAAAACTCCTGTGCCATTCTCTTATTTCTAGTCCTGGAGGTTATTCTGAGGTGTGGAGTTTTGGGGGGTTTGACAGCATCAGTCTGAAGTATTACCACAACAAAATCCTTGTCTCTCTGTGAAGGTAATTAGCACGGATCTCATTACACATGTAAGAAAAATAAGCACAAATCAGAGACTGATTATCCTCAACAGAATCACAAAAGCAACTGTGACCACCGAACAGATCTACCATCTTCCAAAGAAAAAGTCACTTTCAACTGCTGCAGGGATGCTGAGTATTCTGATGTAAGAGTTAATGAATAAATACAGCAGACTACAGCTCTCCTGATAACTCGAGCCTTGGTGAGATAAGTAATCCCTGGAAAAATTACAAACACTACCAACCCAACAGTTTAACACCAGAAATTCCCTACAAAAAATTGTACTGGGTGTAAAGAGGGATGCTCAAGAGAAAACACAGATTTGGAATAGCTCCCCCTCCCCATTGCTGAATTTAAATACTATTATTTTGGCTCTCACTTAGACTTTTCTCACTAATATAAAAATCATTTTACCACAGCAATCACTAAGATAATTTTGTTTCAATCAGTCTATCCTACAGGACCACAGCCCCTATCCCCATAATTTCACTTAAACTACAGAACCAGACACTTCCATCTCCTGTAATTCAGTTTTTATGCTAAAAGATGGCAACTCTGTTCATTTCTTCAGCCTCTTTGGTCCACAAATGAATGGTTCATGCACACAAGCCTTGGAATATGAAAGCCTCTGGGGGAACCATTTCCTTATGAAAGGTGAAACTCACCACTGCACTAAGAATTGGAACAATCACAAGATGAGAGTATCTGCATCCTTAAACAGGATCTGCTGAGCTACTTCAGACACCTCTCATCCCCCAAAGAAAGGAAACAAGAGGTGATTTATGTGCACACTGAGACTACCAGCACATCTGAAAACCAAAATATGTTCCAAGAATTTTTTAAAACCAAACCAAACATATAGCACAAAACAAATCCACACCCTGACAGAGAGGCTGAAGAGAACCATGAACACAAAACATCTTTCTACTGCATAATCTATGTCCTGCTATCATGGTAATTTTAGGACACAGACAAGAGAAATGAGAGAAGATGAAAAACTTGCAGCCATTAGGCTTCCTCAGTGCCATGGAACTGTGTAAAAACGGTTTATTTACACAAAATAAATCACCTGAAATGCCTCAGGTTGGACATCATTTTGGTGCATTAACTGCTTTTCTAAAAATACCATTTCCGTCCTTCCAGGATTTATTTTGCAAATCCCACCAAAGCTGAGATTTGATCTCAGTACCACAGTAAATCACTTCAGCAGGTGAAGAGGGATGGATCCTTTACTTCATTTGCCTGAAGCCAGGCTTCAAATGAAAGCACTGAAGGTCAGATCCCTCCCCTGCAGAGGCTGCTGCAGTGACCAGGCACTCTGAACTAGCTGGGATTGTGTCTGGAGAGATCCTTGTTTCCCATCCCTGCAGACCTTGAGTGCAACGCAGCAAGATTTTACATGCAGCCGCTTGATGGAGCTGCAACTCAGGTTAATTTTACTAAACTGGCTTAAGAGCCTTTTGTAACTGAAGAATCAACTCTACAGAGTTTTCATCATCTCTGATTAACTTTGTATTCTGTAACTTTATATGTGTATTTAAAAAGGTATTTATCACACACTTGTATTTCAAGCAAAACATCTGCAGCTCTGAATACAGGTAAACTACTCACCTGATGGGCATCCAGATCAATGATCGTGGCTCTAGACACTCCTTGTACTCTCTCAAATAAGAACTGGATGTACAAGCAAGGAAAAACATGGAGAAATTTATGAAGTTAGGTGACAGTTTGAACTGAAGGCTCGAAGATCACACAGTACATGACTGCTGTAATTTGAATGGAGGGCAAATCTATCTATTTCAGTCACCAAATAAACCGAGACATGATTCGCATACATTTAATTACAACATCTCATTATCTGACATAAAAAGATAATTTTTGTTAAAATAAAAACCCTATATATTTCCACCAGATAAAGAAAAAAAAAAAAAAAAACCCAGGCATCACAGAGCTGATGGTGGCATTGGTGCTGCCAGAGGCTGGAGTGGAACCAGTGACAGCATCCAACTGCAACAGCCTAAAATTCACTCTTTAGGAGAAGCTGCTGTAAGGACTGCATGCCTTAGAGCCACTTTTAGTGACAGAATTCATTTCTTATTCTGTATGGAAAGAAAAAATAGATTTTTACTTCTTTGAGTCTTAACTTTGCTAAGTTACTATCTTTAATATAGACATGGTAAAACCCTAAGATTTTGTACAAACTGTCACCCACTATAATTTCTCAAACTGTATTTTAATGGTAGGTGAAAAAAGAACACTGTGGATTACTTTTCTGCAAATTACCACATACAGAAATTAGGATGTTATGTCACATGGTGTGCTGCAATCATTAGAGCTCTTTAATGTTTAATTATTACAGATACTTTATAAATATTCTAGTAGACAAATATACCACAGCTCATTTGATAAAAATAAGCCCTAATTGCAGAAGGCTCTTACTTCAGCCATTCTGCAGATAAATACCAAATGTATTCATTCCCATTTGGTGACTATTGTGGAGTCACTCTCATTTTTATTCCTGAATCTGAACCAGTCTGAGCCCTGTATGGTATAGCTTGACTCAGAGGGGATTTTTGTCTCTCGTCTGTAACCACTGAAACCAATGTGGAATGTCCAGGTTCACCTGCAAGGCCAGGAGAATTATCACTGAGGGTATTAGAAATGCATCTGGTTTGACTGCAGTGGTTTTTGCAAGACATTATCAATGCAATTACAGTGGTGAGCATTTACATTGATAATTCTGACCCCTGCAGCTCTTCCCTTCCACTTTACAACACTGCATATTCCTATTCCTGCCCATCTGGAGATTGCTTCATTTTCTCCAATTAGGATGTAAATTAGCTCTTAGGAATTTATGTGGATTTCTCCTCCATTTGCACAAACAGCAGGAAACAGTGGTTTAAGAGTAGTTCTTACCTTGATAGCCAGTGTGATGTCAGCATATGCACAAAATCCTCCCCCTTTGTCACTCGAGCAGTGATGAAAACCACCCCCTGAACAGGAAAATGGTGAAGGGGTGAAAAGCCACATACTAAAAACACTGATGGGCTTTGCAAAGAGATGTAAATGAAAATCAGATGCTCTTAACACACAATTTAAGGTATCAGTGAATTTGTACTCACCCACGTTGATGGCCCAGCCTCTATCCACAGCAAGTTTTCCTGCCTTAAAAAAAAAAAAATCAGTGGGAATTCCATAAATGAATGAGGCAACACTTTAAAAACGTCTGCTCCCACCCCAAATCACTGCTGGCATTCCAACATGCCCACGGAATTTTTGGATCTTTTGCCACTGGAGGTCATTCTGAACCAGATCCCTGAGCACAACCCTTACGAAACTACCCTCAGCATAAGGAGCTGAAATAATATTTACTGTATCATCTGTATGTCCTTCCCTGGCAGCTGGAAAAGGGAAAGTGCAGTGCTGGGAAAACAAGAGTCAAGCAAATGTATAACATTCCTTAACTGCTCTGTTAATGATAATGAAGATATTATTACTTAAAAGTTGAAGTAAAAAAAAAAAAAAAAAAAAAAAAAAAGAGAGAGAGAGAAATGTAAGAATAGATCACTTTTTTGTCCATAGCCATGGAAAGAAAAAATTACACTTCACATACAAAACAAAGTTGGGATGGTTATGAAGTCTTTATAACAATATTTACATTTGAACTGTTTTAATTCAGTACTAGGACAACTATTGGGATGGTAAACATGATCCTGCTATGATCATGTCAACTTACACAAATTAGATCTTGGGGAAAGATTGCAGTTTCTGAACTATAAAACCCATTTAGTCCCAGGGAGAACACATTATCTGCGATTTATCACACTTCCTAGGGATTCCTCACCAAAACCCAATCTTCCCATATTGCTAAAATATCATTAAAAAGTAGAGAAACTCAACAGGAATTTTTGTAATAAACAGACCCATCAGGAATAGCAGAAAATTGCACTTCTGACTTGTACTGTACAAATTTTATTGTCTGATGAATCAAAATTGCTTTTAAAGTACACACTTATTTCTCCATAATGAACAAAAAGGTACAAATAACAGCACATGGCCTCGAGATGAATCCCAAAGCACCCAGGAGTGGCAGCTGTGTTTCAGGAGCCACGAGACAAAACAGACCATCCGTGGGGGCCTCCTCTACCTGACCACACCTCTAACTGTGAACACACACCTGGGAGCTAAAGATAACACAAGCATAGTGAAAAACATCACCAAACTATAGAAAAGTGTTGCCTGGCTGGAACCAGGCTGAGAGAGGTTTCACACACTCTGAGCTGCTGTCAAGACATATCCAAGGCAGAGCACCAGGAAGCTTTAAACTCTTCCCAAGCAGCTCTCTCTTAGAGCATTCCCTTCATTCCTGTGACAATCTCACAGTGACAGCATGGCTGTAAAGACAGGAAACTCTGCATGTCCCTGCTCAGCAGGACTTGCTCTGAGTGACAACCAAATATTTTTAAGCACCTTGAACTCTATGAAATTCTTTCCCCATCCTTCTCCAAATCCCTGCTTTTGCCAGTTCACACCTCCTTAAGGAGGCAGCACTTTTGTTATCTAGCCTATCACCACAATCCAATCCATTTAAAGACTTATCCAGAACCCAGCAGGCTCTTTCAGAGTTCAAATCCTTATACAGTCCTTTTAAAAAGTTGGTTTAACACTTCTATTTCCCAGCCTAACTCACCCTTGGTATCTAGGAGTTGCAGCAGCACTGCCAAAGGCCTGCCAAGCCCCAGGACAGAGGGGCAGTAAGTGAAGAGTGCCTTTCAAACAGGCAGAGAAAAAGCACCACAGGCTGCAATCGCTCCCACTTGCACCCACTGTCACAGCCACCTGCAGGAAGAGGTGCTGAAAGGTAAAGATCTATTCGTGCAATAGTATTAATAATTTCAGATGAGATTATTTGTCTTCCATTTATGCAGCTGGTTCAGCCCAGTGAGATGGGACTGGTCCCATATCCTCCCAGCACCAAGCTGGAGTTTCTGAACTCCAGTAAGACAAAACAGGGCACAAAGATCCCACTGGTTCCCAGGTTACAATTGCAAGGGCATCTTTTCCTCAATACATGGTTTAAGCAACTCATTTTTGGCTCCAACTACTCACTGTTTTCTTTCCTCCTACTTCCTCAACATCTCTAAGGGGAATTCTCAAGCAAAATTAAATGTCTGGTGACCCTGACACAGCTCTTCTGAGCAGAGTTCTCCTTTCACTCAGTAGAGCAGAGTTCTGCTCAGATGAAAGAGGCTAAATCTCACTTGAGCTCAGCTGGGCTGCTTCTGCAGTATTTACAACAGAAAAAGTACATAAACTAAAATAATTTAAAAGAGCAAGATGATACCATTTAAAAAATTAAGCACTTACCTAGTCCCAAGAACAAGCAAACCACCCATCTCTTCCCCTACAGTTTCAAGGTCATTTGTAAAATATAAGCTTTTTAAAAGCTTCTAGAGTATCAATTTTGAAACCTCCCATTCCTAGAATTTGCCTGTTTGAAACTCAGTTTCTGTATTTGCCCAAGAGCTGCCACAGCTCTCCCTGCTTGCCCAGCTCCCCCTCCCTGCAGAGAACAGACCATGAGCCCAGTGATGTCCTTCCCCTGCAGGGGCACAACAAACTGTGCTCGTGTTCAGACTCCCTCTCCAGGCCTCAGCAACCTGAGTTACATCAGCAGTACAGCTCCAGGTTTGCAGTGTTTGATCACCACATTCAAATATGACAAACGTGGATCAAGAGCACCTTACCATTATTGTTCCTCCTGTCTGGGTTCGTAGAGGTTTCAGAACTTTTCTCTGAACAACAAAATTGGGAAGAAAGGCAACTGGTGGAATTTCTGTGATTGTAGCCACAACAAATGACCACTGCAATGGGGAAAAAGAGAGTTCCAATTAATGTAGTCTGGTTTAATGGTGACACTTAGCTCTCTCATTAGTTGTTATTTACTGAGAAGGTGCTCACAGGTCCTTAGGAAGATTTTTAATATTTTAAGATGGAAGTGACCACAACAGTTCTTATCAGTGACCTCCAAATAGGTTCACCCTCAAGTTTTTAACTACGAGAATCATCACTTTCCAGATTATAGTATCAAGCAGTATTAAATCAGCAATTTTTCAGGAAGGTAGTATTCTAGAAAATGTAATCCCTCAGATTGGGAGAAGAATTGTAAAATGTCCTTCAGCTATGCTTGATATATTGTTCAAACCTAGAATATCTATTCCTGTGTGGAATCAAAAGGATATACCAAGGAGAAAGCAAACACAAACAAACAGACAACTGAACTAAGAAGTTCAAACACTTAAGTGAACAAACACAGTACAAACTTTAGCATAGAGAACTGATTAAAATTTATTTAGCATATTAAACACTTCTGGAACGTATTTTGTTCAAAAGTCTTCAAGGTTAGAACACAAAATATTTGCAATATGCAAATGCTTTTTTTGCAAACACATTGATTACTTCAAAGAACTTCCACTAACACTGCTACCAGTGATAACACTGCTAAATATATTTCAAAGCCTGAGTCACAAGCAAGAATATACCTGTCCCACCAGTACTGAAACACGGATGGAGCAAGGATTACAACTTGCCACAAAGACTCTGAACAGATCCTGTTTCTGCAACATTAGGAACTGTAATGAGACTGAGAGCAGTGGCTGCCCCATCCCTGAGCTGTTCACAGCTGCCAGGATGTACGAGTGGGCAATTTGAACCACAGACAGTCACATCCCCATCTCAGGGTCCTCTGATGCTCAAAAGAACTTCCCAGTTATCAATATTTCAATTGCCAGGTACTGCTGGGTGGGGTGAAGGGCTGGCATTGTTCATGAAGTGCCAACAGTTCATTTCAAACTCTCACAACTTTAATATTTGCAAGACATTGTTCTGTTACCATACTATCAGCTGTCCATCACAAGGTGCTTTAATTATTTTTTAGTACAGTCAATCTTGATAAAGTCCCTTGGCAAGACATTTTAGCTTTTGAACAAGCACATTATTAAAAACTATATTCAATGCTGTTGTTCTAAAATGGAAATGAAAAGGTCACATTTGGATAAAAAATAAATTTGACCTCAAGTGGGAACAATAACCACACATGAGGTTTTAATGAAGTTTAAAGTAAAATTAATGTCAACAGGGAGAAGTGGGAGCAATAATGACTCAAACCAACAATTATGTAGCTGCAGGTTTTTACGTGGAGGTGAGAAACCAGCTGTGGTGGGAGTTTTGGCTTCCAGGCTTGCTGGTCACAGCTGGGGCCATTCCCACTGCCACTCACTGCTCCACACCTGGGCCTGTCCTGGGGTTAGCAATTCCCAACACACGGGGGAAGTCACCAAGTGGGAGCAAAGCCTGGGAGCTCAAGAAGGCAGCTACAGATGAAGGAGAATGCTTCTCCACTTAGTAACTGAGAAATCTGTGGAATGTTTCATGCTTTTTTCTTCAGTGTGCTGGTTTTGTTTCCCAGCACTTCCCACAATAAATTCCCAGACCAGCATTTCAGCGTTTGCTCACATACGTTACCATAGAACTTCTCATGAATAAAAGGGAAAGATGCAGTCTGAAACTGGCTCTAACCTCACTGCCTGCCTCCTTCCAAAAGTTCAGAATGCTGACGAGCAAGAGATTCATTATTTTACATAACACTAGGAAAAGGCAGCAAGCGGAAAAGTACTGCAAGCAAACTACCCAGTCCAGTAACTACCTTAGAGACCCAGATTCTTCAAAGGAAGAACTGAGGAGGACTCACCTCAATTCAAAAGGCCAAACTTTGTGGTAAGGACCAAGCAGGGCAACAGGGAGACCCTTGCTGCCCACACAGAACTGATCTCCAGCAGCACTTTGTGCACATCTGTTTGTTTCTCTTCACCCAACACTCAGCTGGCCTCTGCAGTTGCTGCCAGGACACCAAGCACCACCTACGCTTGCAAGTGCAGGGAATTTCCTACCAAATTCATGCTCAGATTTTAAACCAACACTCAAGTGATCTGTTATTTTGGGAGACCTGGGCATTCTGAGAAAGGCAAGCAATTCTGTTGTTTTCAGAGCTAATCTAATACAAAACTATACCATTTATACAGATTTGTCTGGATTTAAAAGAAAAATAGCACAGTAGACTTTGAATAAAGCAATAAAGAGTTTTCACAGGGCTTTTTGATGTCTAGGACATTTTTTCTCTTTTGCAATTAAGCACTTTTATCTTTGCTGCTTGGCAGGAATCTGCTGGCATGACCAATACAACATCTTCCAGTTTCTACACTTGCAGGAAATATTCTTGCAAGAAAAGGGGGAGAGGAGACACACAGTTAATCCCATCTGAATACACACAACAGTGCTGGTCTTGACCACCAAGATACAACTCATACAGACAATTCCGTGTCAAGCCATCCCATAGGTACTAAACATATAATTATGGCATCCCAAACTGAGCTATGCACATTAAACCCTGTTCCAAAGAAGTGAAATGAGGTAGGTGGTTCTATGGAATTAAAAGTTCAATATCAAGAATAGCTGCAATAATATCAAATCTAATGATGCATGAAATTGCATGTAACTTCATAGCACAGAATGAAGCATAAGAGAACTCAGAAAAGCAGTTAAGAGTGAAAAAGTTCACACAAATAACAGATCCCTTATACAGAAAAATAAAACATTCCAGAAACAGCAGTCCAAGGATTCTTCCACTGTAGAAGGGCATAGGTGACTCAAAATAACTTATTTTGAATTATGAAATGGAAAATTTCTTTTCTCTTACAAATCCTTTCCCTGACCTCCAAGCAGAGTTGCAAAGTAAAAGCAACTTCACCTGCACTCATCTACTATCCAATTCCACCCACAGATGACTGGATACATTCAGAACCCAAGCTCTCACATGTTTAGGTTTTAGAGTTACACTGAAATTTAACAAAGGGATATCTCATTTAGAAATATCCAAGGAATGTTCTTCATCCTTCCCCCAGTCCTGTATGAGCTGGCTCTGGAAACCTTCACACACGGATAATGTGCTTGGTTGTGTCCTTACACTGCTCTTTCAACTCTCTCTGTATTCCACTGATACAGTGTCTGTGTATGAAGCAGTTCTTCCTCCCCTAACAGAACCCCAAACCCCATAAAGCAATCCCTGCATTAGGAAAGATCCAATAAAGCACCCTGTGTTAGTGGTTTCCATTGTATTTGCCATTTCAGAACTGTGCTTTACCAGAGTACATCACAGAGTACACTGCTCAACATTAAAACTCTGGCACAAACGTGAATATTAATGACATCTCAGACATTCCAATTTTCCCTGTTTAACTTCCCTGAAATACTGTTTCAGGTCACCTATTTCACATACCAGACTCTCTTTCCCCTCCACCCCTCTGTGTTGTGAACTGCCTAATATTTCTGTGGTTTGCTTTCAGTATTCTCAGTAACAATATTATCTATACCATTCTACACCTGTACAGCTGATTTAAACAGCTCCACAAGATACCCACTGCCTTTGGCACTCCTCTGGACAGTCTGCTGGAAAAACACATGAACAGGTACAGCACCTTTAATTTATTAAGGTAGCGCCTGGTGTGAACAACCAAGAGATCTTCATCAGTCGCCTCCCGTGCCTGCACAATCAAGTCATCTGCAATTAGTTTTTCTTCTGCAATAGGAGAGAAATAACAATTGGCATTGTGTATCAGTGCTTAGCTCCCCACATTCCCCCTCCAAACACTCTGCTCTGACCTCCCTCGGGTCACTTCCTCTGTCATGTTTATTGCTGAAATGACTTTAGGTTGCTCAGAGTTTTTAAGTTTTCTAAATACAGCCCCTCTGTCAAAGAGAAACTGTTCAGGTAGTGTGTATTTGAGAAATATTGTGTACAGGAAGTTTTCAGAGTGTGCAAGGTCATGGGAAGTTACTGTCTGAGCTGAAAGGGCAGACAGGTAATGACAGAGGATGAACACACGCTGGAATTACACAGCTCCTCCCAGTTTAGGGCTCGGTACAAAGGGGAAGTCTTGGTGCTTGTACCATCAAATATCCACCATTATTTTAACATGGTTTAACAAATCCCACAGTTTATACTAGGATTTAATCCCCTAAATCACAGAAGAATAAAGTAATAAATCAAAATTCAAAACAAAGTAATAACTTAGATGTTCATGGAAGCAAACAAGCTTAATTAGGATATTTCTATCACCCCCTACCTCAATTTAAATTCAAGAAAAAACAATGAGCAGCTATTAATTCTTTCCCTTAGAGACCAAAAGATTATTTAAGAACTTAGTTTTATAAGAGCAAGTTACTCCAAAAATTCAGAATGAGTGCATATGATCACTACAAACAACAATTATAAGGAATCCTGCTGATCTTCCCAGGCAAATTTTGATATTTAATTGCTGCACAGCTGTAGCCTTCTAAGCCTGTATCTCTTCTTTAATTTTATACTCAGAGGAGAAAGAAAACAACTCGGAAATGTGAGAGATTTTGCTCTGAAGTGTTATACAAGAACAGCACCTGCAACAACATTTGTTTTGGCAAGCTTCTGTTTCTCCTGACTGAGGCTTGAGGAACATTTCATTCATGCACTGGTGTCAAACAGAGCCAAACTGCTGCCAGCTTCCTTGTCCAGGAGGAAGGTGCTCTGCAAAGATGTTCACTGCTGATTTGCTCAGTGATAAGGCACAGGAGAAGTCAGCAGTTGCCAGGAATTGCTACAGAGCCAGAGCAAACCAAGTGCTCTGGGGTATGCTGGGGCTTCTTCCTCCTTTCAAAGCAAGGACAATAAAACAATTGGGAAAACTAATTTTCTGCCAAAGCCTGAGACACTTCAGAGTAGACATGTCACACAGAAAAGAACTGCAGGAAAAGACTTTACACAGAAGAAACAGAAAGACAAAGATTCTGATTAATTAAGAAAA
Source organism: Vireo altiloquus (assembly GCA_013396875.1). Classification (NCBI taxonomy): domain Eukaryota; kingdom Metazoa; phylum Chordata; class Aves; order Passeriformes; family Vireonidae; genus Vireo; species Vireo altiloquus. Next base: position 26,043 of record VZRF01007248.1, read on the forward strand.
CTGTCATGGAACTCAAGACTAAATTATTTAAGGTTGTTAGAGGAAAAAGCCACAACTCAACTATTAAGTTATTAGAGTGTTAAAATTATTTGACCTCAGTTAAAAGAATACAAGTCAGCCTGCAGCGGGAAGGGCAATCCTGAACTGCTACGGATCATCAGCTGAAGGAGTCACTAGGACCACATAAAGGGAAGGGGCCTGGCTTTGGGACAACCAACAGCCTTTGCAAAAGAAAAAAAGCCTTTTTTTTTTAACTCTTGATGAGCAAGCTCATGCTTTAATGAAGAAGAGATGCCAAGACTTCACGGGCCCTGATCCTGCCCCTGGTTCTTACACTTGTATCTCCTTAATTTCTACCTGTATCCTCCAATTGGTTTAAACAGCAATAATGAGAAGCATCATAAAAAGCACTGCTTGTACCAGAGGGGCCTCAAAGCTCTTTCCAAACATCATCAGAGCAATGGCATCCTATTGCTGCTAAAGTACAGACTAAAGTCCTAAAGCTGCACTTCTCTCTCTCCTGAGAAGCCCTGTGTACAGTCCAAGTTGAGTAACTAAGTTACACCTCCAGCAAACCATCATTAACAGCTGGAATTTCACCAGCCACAGGAATGCCCCAGTTCCTGCTACACCAGCTGGAAAGTGAGGGAAGCAGAAGGCGACAGGAAGCCACACACTGCAATTCAGGTCTGGTAAGCCTAACATAAGTCTGCACTAGCCACAGAATTTTCTTTAGGTTTTGTCCAAGTGTTGGTTTAAGAAGCACCTTTTGTTATTTTACCTTTCAAGAAATTGATGACTTTCCCCCATTTCCCCGCATCAAAGGGATGCAGTTTCTCAAGTCCCATGAAGGTGATGTTGTAGTCTGGGGAATACACGATGGGCCAGCATCCCGAGGGGGGCTCCTCGTACAGCTCCGTCCTGTGGGGCCTGGGCAAGCAAACACACACCAGTCACCACTGCAGCAACCACTCCCCAGGGACAGAGTTTCACACTGAAGACCCAAACTACAAATAAAATCTTTACTGATTTTATAGTTCTTGAAGATGGTATTTCCAACAGAACAGAAAAATGGAAACGTTTGGTTCTCTCCCCTTGTCTTTCCAAGTGTGCCAATCAGCACCTCAGCCTTCAAGGGTGCCCCCAGTCTGCAGACAGCACAACCTTCAATACCTGCACAACTAGACTCCTATTTTAAAGTCTGCATCAAAACACAAACCACAATGCTTGTAACGACAGAAGCTCTGAAAGACTTCTAAAATTCTTTCCTAGAAAGCAACAAACTATTTTGTGACCATCTGAGCAAACTAATGAGGCTCAGCGTTTTATTTGCACAGCACAGAACCAGAGGAGACACTCTTAACTCCAGGTACCACACCTGTAATCCTTAACCAGTACTTTCCTTAGCTCCCTCCTCCGATTGTATTTTCCCAGCACCAGGAGAGCCGGCACGGCCAGCTCACAGCCCCATTCCGCAAGCCATTCACAAACCCGGCAAGGCAGTGCTATTAACAAACACAAACACCACTTGTTGTACACACCGCTGTGCACACGTGGGTCAGCAGGCCAAGCCAAGGCTCAGATTCTGTGTTTACATTCAGAATATTCCACCTCCTGTGGGTTGCCTTCTGTGCCCCAAACTCCACATCACTGCCGAGACCTCTCTTACCCCCCAAAATTAAAGTCTGGAAAAGGCTTTGCAACATACTGTGCAAGACACAAGAGTCTCTTGTCAGGTGAACAATACTGACAGTCCTATTTCCAGTTTAAAAATGCTCAAACCCTTTAAACCCCTGTCAGAAGCAAACCAAACGGAACACGAGGACAATGGAGGTTTTTCACCAGAGCCGGCGGCCCGGTGCCCACACCCCACCCACAGAGCGAGCCAGAGCTCCCCGGGCCCTTCCCTGGGCGCTGCCCGCGATGCCAGGCGGGGTGCGGGGAAGGTGCCGTGACACCCCCGGCCCTGACAGAGCGGCCTGGGGCCTCGGCCCTGCGGGAGCTGCAAAACGGAGTCGTTTCTCCGGGGCCTGGGATGCTCCCGACGGGACACGGCGTTCCCAGCGGGACTCCTCCCGCCGGGGCGGGGCCGGGCCCGGCCGG
>VZRF01007248.1:28173-120347 GCA_013396875.1 Vireo altiloquus
TCCGCCCGGCACGGGGCGGGCGCACGGCGGGCTCGGGGCGGGCCGGGAGCGGCACCGCGGGCACGGCGCTGCTGAACGGCTGGGCCACGGTGTGCCAACGCCAGCTTTCACACAGGCATCGGCGGCACCTTCGCCGTAATGCAGCCCCAAATACAGAATGCGTTCGTAAAGGGAACTGAGAAGTCGCAGGACAAGCCCCTGGTGCAGTGTTGGGGGAGTTAGGAAAACTCAACGTCAAGGGCCTCAGGGTGATGCCGCACTAACGGTATCTTTGGATAGCAAAATATGGTCCTTATTATAAAATAAAATTAACAGGTGATACCAGTAGGTCTGCAGCAAAATAAGGAAAACAAAGGTGAAATAGTGATCTTAGCTAACAGCAGCCCAACTGTTGGTGATTTTGACAGGTCAGGATTCACCCCAGGGACATCATCACTGAATTCAGGCACTCAAGAAAAATAAGTCAGTTTCAAGTCAATATCCAATTTCTGAGCGTAGTTAACTAATGCTGTTTGAATATATACAAAAAGCATTTCTTACACAGTTGTACAGCTAAATCAATAATATCATGAAAAACGGTCCATCAATAGGAGCAGTATCTATCAGCCCTGGGATAAATGCCCAGAAGCACTCTTTCCTCTGGAGGAGTAATGTCTCTTTATGAGAGTCTCTGATAAATGTCTTTCTTCGTAAAATATGCTGGCTTTGGCTTGGCATTCAGTTTTGATGGATGCCTGGGCTTCACCTTGGTATTTATTTAGCAGCAGGAGACTCTTACGCCGTGAAAACATTCTATGCCTTTGACATTATCTTTTAATTAACATTTCTTTTGTTCTGGCCCTTTGTGTGCTCACCTCAGTATTCCTCCAGCACCTTTACTTCCTTGTTCCTGACTACTTAGTACTTGGGACTTTATTAAAGTGAGTGTTTGGTTGACGAGCTACAAACAAGATGTTGTTATTTCATTTTCATTTATATTAACTATTAGTTAAATTAAAAATCAACTGCCAGACTAGTTTCCATATTTCTCGGATGTCATAAATTGTTTTGGAATACTTCTAGGGATGAGGACTCCACCATTGCCCTGGGCAGCCCAGTGCTTGACGACTCTTCCACGAGGAAATTCTTCCTAATATCCATCCCGGACTTTGCCTGCACAACTTGAGGCTGTTCCCTCTCCTGTCCCTGTTCCCTGGGAGCAGAGCCCGACTCCCGCCGCTGCCCTCTCCTGTCAGGGAGTTGTGCAGAGCCACAAGGTCCCCCCTGAGCCTCCTTTTCTCCAGGCTGAGCTCCTTTCCCAGCTCCCTCAGCCCCTCCTGGGGCTCCAGACCCTTCCCCAGCTCTGTTCCTTTCCCTAGACACGCTCCAGCCCCTCCAGGTCTTTCTCGTCCTGAGGGCACACTGTGAGAAGTTGTGAAGTTCTGTGATGGTGAAATTACTTAAACATGATAAATGGTGAAAGAGGATAAAGGATTTTCCCTATCCAGAAACAGTGAAATTATGAGCTAAAGTCAGTGGTAGCAAATTCATGACGCAGAGAAAGTTGGGACTGTGGATCACTCTGGGTCACTTGCCTACAGATGAAGCAGTGCGATATCAAATTAAGAGTTGATGCAAATTCACAATATTTAAATTCTTTGAAAATTTCCACTTATTGCCTGGAGCTGGAATAGTGCAGGAGTCAGGATAACCCCAGTAGATCTGATCAGGCCTGACATGTGCAGCTCTCCTCCTCCACTGCATGGAGGCAGCTCAGCTTCCTCCAAAGTCTCCCTCCTCTCTTGTCACGACAGCATCCTCTGTAGAGGAAAAAAGCAGTGTGTGAATCAGCTCCTTTTGGTTCGGCTGTGAGATGCTAAATACGCATCACTAAAGGGCAAGGCACCTTTAAGACTGACATAAAAGCCACGTCACTAATAGTTTGCCTTCAAACCTCTTTGAATTGAGGCTTTTGAAACAGGTAACATCAAGAAATCTGTCTATAAAATCAGGGACGAAACACTTGTAAAGGAACACACAGAAAACGTGGGGATTTTTTATTTACACTGGGATTTACTTTTCCTATTAAACAATTGAATAGTAACTCATTACATTAATTTCAACAGTAATATGATTGGGGTTTTTCAAACAGGAAATAATATTTTGAGAGCCTGTGCTACTTTAATCTCTTTGATCCTGAGGTCTTTGATCTGCCATGGGGTGACATGACTGAGATCAGGCATTTTCTTTGGTGATGTGTTGAAAATGTGAAATTACTGATTCCTGTAATCCAGCAGAGCAGAAGAAGGTCTGTGCTTTTTATAGCTCAGAAGCTGATACAGCTTTCTTCCCTTGCTCAGAGCCACTGGAAATGTAAGGCCTGAATATTCCTTAAAGATAAGATTCTTTTCCTTACAGTGTTATCTTCACTGTAATTAGCCTAAGGCCGTCTCCCTCTCTGAATTACACCCAATTGAAATCTTCACTTCGTTCAAATTGGCATGATCCACAAACCTCAGCTCTGTGCTTTCAGTGTCGTGCAGTTTTCAAGATGAGAGATGTGGGCTATTGCAACAGAATTCAGATGACACAAACCCCAGCAACGGTTTCTCCAAAACAGTCTTTAAATATCCATTTCAGAATCACTGGAGGGACTCAGCTCAGTGCCTTGAGCTCATGGCCAGTGGAGGAAGCCAGACTTGATTTACTCTCATACACAGTAAACACCTGCAAGTCAGTATCAAACTGGAGAAAATTGTGTTTAATACAATGAGGTGCTGTCTGAACCAAAAATGTTTTCAAACAAGTGATTCATTTGCAGGTCCCTTTAGAGATGCAGTCTGCTACTCTCTGGGCTGATCAGGCGCACAGGGGGGAAACACAATTAAGTTAATTAATAACACATTCTCTGCTGCATCAGATTAATCTCCAAATTAATTTGTAACCATTCTCCTAGAGCATACTTACAAATGCAGGTATGATATTTAATTTTTGCAATTTCATTGCCAATTACAGACAAAACCTGAAGTCTGGTATTGTTATCTATCAAAGTAAACAGGATTGTGCATAACATGTACAGTTTTCAGTCCTAAGAACAACCAGATACACACAAATTGTTTTCCTCTAATAATCAGCATGGTCAGCTGAGAACATTTAGTTGATATTTGAGCTGTTCTGATTGTTAAGTGTTTTGATAACCTGAGTGATATTTAGTCTGTTTATAATATTCAGGTGGTGAAGTGAGTTAGAGTCAAAGGCCTTCAGCTGCAATTCCTCCCTGGCGCCGTGAGGTGTTCACAGGCGTAGATAGGGACGTCTTGTGATAACCAGATGGGACATTTTATTTGTTCTCAACTATCATGGCACAATTTAGGCACAAATTATCAGATAAGTGGCACTCAGACTGTATTAGGCCTTTTAAATGAATATGGATGTTTGGAGTTGTCGGTTTTAGCAAAAGAAGCTCTGAGGCAGAACTGTGGAAGGACAATCCCTGCCCATCTCATGCTTTTTTGTCAAGTGGCTCAGATTCCTCTCCTGGTTCCTGTACCTGATCACAGTTGCCAGGAGGATGCTCACCTGTGGCAGCAAACACAGAGTGCTGAGGAAAATGGGATCTGTTAGAACTGCACACTCCATCATGTTTTCCCTGGGAGCTGATAGAGGGGCCAGCGATTGCAGCACATTGATCCCAAGTGAATTAATTGCTTTGAAGATTAAAAATAAAACCATGCAAATCCTTGTGTTGGGTGTTTGTAGAGTACCAAATGAGAGGGAATCAAAATTTATTTTTGACAATTTGGGGGTTGACTCTTCTTTGTGATGTATCCTTGTAGTATTAAGCAGCAGCCAAACCATTTTCTTCATAAGGGACCCCATCTCTTGATGAGTGAATTTGAATTCTCTTTGCTGTGGGCAGGTGTTTGGGTTGCATGCTGGCATTACCTAAGCAGGCTGGTTTCTCTCTTGCCAGATGCCAGTTTACGTCATGGGCATCACCAGCAGTCAGACTCCTTTCTCCTTCGGCAGTGCCGTGCCAGGGTTAACGTTCCACTGGTCTGTCACCAAGAGGGACACTCTGGATGTCAGGACAAGGCACAGTGAGGTAAGGTGTGTGTGTGGTGCACGTGTGTGCAGCTTGGCACACGGAAACAGCCACGTGGGGCAATGCAGGGAACGGTGCTGCACCACTGCCTCAAAATCCAGCCTCACTCGGTGGCACCGGGCGTGGCACTGCCTCGGTGCCAATGTCTGGGCTTTCCACGAGTCAAACTTCATTCCCTTTCTCCTGTCCAAGGCTGCTTTTCAGCTCCCTGCAAACTACAACTTTGCAGTGGATGTTTATGGCAGAGTAAAGGGAAGAACAGGCCTGAAAGCTGATGCTGCAGCCAACCAGTTTTACAACATGGCAAGAGAACTGTCGATGAAATCCAAATTTAAGTGAAATTATTTTCTTCACAGTTCATTTTTAAATATGTATTTCCAAACTGGATTAATGTCTGTATTTGAAATGCAAAGGAGTAGCTCCACCTTTGGTTTCTCTTTGAGCCCTTACTGTTTATTATTCTATAATGTTCCTCATTTGGGCCCATTCAGTTCATGGGCTCATGGGAGCAGGGGTCCTGGGGATATAAATTTTTCTGAGCATGTTTCTGCCAATGTAAAGGTAATTTATTTTTAATTGATTGAGATGAGATTTGGGGATTTTGCATTTAATGCTGAATTTTCACCCTATTCACTTACTGCTTGTTCCTGAGTGTTTGCTCCCCTGAGGGAGAAAAGGGCTCCCGGGAATGTGTCTATTCCAAGGGCCAGGTCTTACGTAAGTTGAAATGTGTTTCTGAGTTTCTCAGGTAACCAACCAGTGCCAGCTCAGAGCCAAACCTCGATCCCTTCCCATCCAGCAGGAGATCTGCCTCCTTAGCAGGATTTGGTGTGTGCCAGCAGCAGCACGTTCATCTCATCGTGCTGGTACAGGGACGAGAGGTTTTTGTTTTAAAAAATAAGCTAACCAAAGTAGTGAGTAGTGAAAGGACCGAACCAGTGCCCTGAGCTGTACTTGCAGCCCGGCTTTGCTGTCCCTGAGCACCCGGCCCGGAGGACTCCGTGGCAGATGCCATGTTCCTGGAAGTGCCCGTGTTGGACACTGCGGGATCCGCTCAGGGCAGAAGCTTCCCCNACTTCATTCCCTTTCTCCTGTCCAAGGCTGCTTTTCAGCTCCCTGCAAACTACAACTTTGCAGTGGATGTTTATGGCAGAGTAAAGGGAAGAACAGGCCTGAAAGCTGATGCTGCAGCCAACCAGTTTTACAACATGGCAAGAGAACTGTCGATGAAATCCAAATTTAAGTGAAATTATTTTCTTCACAGTTCATTTTTAAATATGTATTTCCAAACTGGATTAATGTCTGTATTTGAAATGCAAAGGAGTAGCTCCACCTTTGGTTTCTCTTTGAGCCCTTACTGTTTATTATTCTATAATGTTCCTCATTTGGGCCCATTCAGTTCATGGGCTCATGGGAGCAGGGGTCCTGGGGATATAAATTTTTCTGAGCATGTTTCTGCCAATGTAAAGGTAATTTATTTTTAATTGATTGAGATGAGATTTGGGGATTTTGCATTTAATGCTGAATTTTCACCCTATTCACTTACTGCTTGTTCCTGAGTGTTTGCTCCCCTGAGGGAGAAAAGGGCTCCCGGGAATGTGTCTATTCCAAGGGCCAGGTCTTACGTAAGTTGAAATGTGTTTCTGAGTTTCTCAGGTAACCAACCAGTGCCAGCTCAGAGCCAAACCTCGATCCCTTCCCATCCAGCAGGAGATCTGCCTCCTTAGCAGGATTTGGTGTGTGCCAGCAGCAGCACGTTCATCTCATCGTGCTGGTACAGGGACGAGAGGTTTTTGTTTTAAAAAATAAGCTAACCAAAGTAGTGAGTAGTGAAAGGACCGAACCAGTGCCCTGAGCTGTACTTGCAGCCCGGCTTTGCTGTCCCTGAGCACCCGGCCCGGAGGACTCCGTGGCAGATGCCATGTTCCTGGAAGTGCCCGTGTTGGACACTGCGGGATCCGCTCAGGGCAGAAGCTTCCCCTGCGGAGCTGCACGAGTTGGGCAGGGAAGGCCCTGGCCAGTTTTTCCCTCAGGAACTGGAAGCGAGCCCTGGCAGTGAGGCGCTGGCTTGGCCTGGCCGCTGCCGCTGCGGAGGGCGGCGGCCTGAGGGAGCGGCTCGGGGCCGGGCGCTGAGCTCTCCCTCAGAGCGCAGCTTCGCCTCAGCTCGTGCAACAATCACCGCTGCAGTTTCTAGCAAAGTCTGGGCTTTATCTCTGAAGTGGTTCTGCAGGAGTGTGTGTTCTGCCACAGAACGGCTGGATGTTGGAAATGGCCGGTGCGCGGGGCAGCGCCCTCAGAGCCGCTGAGGGCAGGCAGCAGCTGGGCCAGGGCCGAGCAGTGTGGGCTGTACAGAGCCTTCCCCCACCTCCTTCTGTCTTCTCATTCTCATTAAAATGTTCTAGTACAGGACGAGGAAACCCAAAAATGTCTTACTGTGAATATTCGGGGTTTTTGTAACCTATCAGACCTGGATTATGGCAAACGGGAATGAGGAGTCATTTGAAAGGCTAAACTGTGATTAGCAGTTAGTGTCCACGAGGGTTAAGAATGAAGCGGAAACTTCATCTTTTAAAGCAAATACTTTATATTCTGGGCGAGTTGTGTTATTTGTGTGGAGGGAGGGGATTGATCCCTGAGGGGGCAGGAGATGTCACCTCTCAAACAGGCACTGCCAAGAAAGAAACCCCAGAACCTGAGTACTATTTAGAGTTGGAGAGTGCTATTGCCATTGCTGAAATGTCTCTAATCATTAAAGTCAGCCCCAGGCCTGCCGTGAGTCTCTGAGGCAGAACTGTGGAAGGACAATCCCTGCCCATCTCATGCTTTTTTGTCAAGTGGCTCAGATTCCTCTCCTGGTTCCTGTACCTGATCACAGTTGCCAGGAGGATGCTCACCTGTGGCAGCAAACACAGAGTGCTGAGGAAAATGGGATCTGTTAGAACTGCACATTCCCTCATGTTTTCCCTGGGAGCTGATGGAGGGGATGACGGGAAAGTGGTGTCTTTCCTGAGCACCTGGAGCAGTTTTGTTGCCAGAGACTGCAGGCAGAGCAGGGAGTGCATGTGAGCCTCCACAAACAGTGGCCGGTGCTGCAGCACACCTTCTGTACCAGATTTTTGAAAATTCAAGCCTTGCAGAGTTGGTCTGCCATTTTGGGGCAGGCCATGGGCTCCCTCTGCCATTTTGGGGCAGGTCATGAGGTCACTCTGCCATTTTGGGGCGGGTCATGATGTCACTGCCATTTTGGGGCGGGCCATGGGCTCCCTCTGCCATTTTGGGGCGGGTCACGGGGTCACTGCCATTTTGGGGCGGGTCATGATGTCACTGCCATTTTGGGGTGGGCCATGGGCTCCCTCTGCCATTTTGGGGCGGGCCATGGCCTCCCTCTGCCATTTTGGGGCGGGTCACGGGGTCACTGCCATTTTTGGGCGGGCCATGGCCTCCCTCTGCCATTTTGGGGCGGGCCATGGGCTCCCTGCCATTTTTGGGCGGGCCATGGGCTCCCTCTGCCATTTTGGGGCAGGCTGTGCAGTAACTACACCATTTTGGGGTAGACCATGTGTCCACTGTTGGAAGGGGGTGGCTTGAATGGCCTTACTTTCCCCACTGAGTTTTAAAATCCATTTTAGGCTCCATTGTCCACTGGTGCATTCAGTCATATTAACATCATTACTCCTACAACTATGACTACTACAACTTTTCTGGCTTACAGAAATGTTGAGATCTGTTCACTAGCAGGGGGTCTTGGATGGGTGGATGTGACAGAAAAAGAATTTAATTATTCTTCAACAGACCATGGTTTGACTTACATGTAGTAGATAATGTTTTCAGGGCACACTCTTGAATAATGAGGAGAAAACAAACTGTGTGTTTTCTAACAGACTATCTTCTGGCAAGCTGTTATTGGTTTATTTGAATATTTGCACGACTGAACAGTGGCATTTGGTGAAAAAGAAAACAACCTAAATTGTGTTCTGGGTTTTTTTTTTTCTTCTGAATGGATTTATAAGGAGATAAAATCCAGTATTTCCCTCTCCACAGTGCCAAATTAACCCAAATGGGAAACCACCTTCACGTAATGCCATCCGAGCACTTGCACTATGCTTCATTCATTTCAATTGCCAAGACAACCAAGCCTTTGGGGAGGCATCTTCTTCAGAGTTTCAAATGTGTTGCAGCTGAAGACCAGAGGCACGACATCAGTCATCACAGATTACTTTTATTCCACTGTAAACGCTCCATTCATTTTGGTGTGATGCCAGTGTCCTCCGGCGAGTTCCACAAAACCTCACTGCAGGCTTTGGACTCGAGGTGAGCAAAGAGATAGCTGAAGTTACAGATCATTAGAAACAAACTCCCTAGCAAATACCTCGCTCCAGAAATGGAGGGCTGGGAGTTACCCTGGCTGGGCTGAAAGAAGCTGCAGGTGACATTTGCAGACACTGATGCTGTCTCCTGGCAGTGCAATGTGCTTTGGGTTTCTCTGTCCCTCCTCTTTCCCTCTTCCTGGAGTGCTTGGGCAGAGCTGACTGCCAGTGATGCAGTCAAGGATAGGGACTGTTTGGGCAGCATACACACTAACGTGACCTCTCCAGAGAATGATCCTCCTTCCTGGTGCCTGAGTAGTTTACCCTCTTGGTTAATTATTAGACAATCACATTTGTCTCCTCTTTCCATAAACCAGGACACATAAACCAGGGAGAAAGGGGAATCTCCTTGTTTTTCAGTATCAGATATATAAGCTGTTGGTTTATTGATCAAAAAGTAGAGCCTTACACTTTGCAAAAAGCTAAATTTCAGCAGTTTGCAAAAGTATATCTGTTTATTTCAACTTCATTACTCCCTTTATGGAGCTTTCAGCATAATTTTTTAGTGGAATAGAATTACAGTCCCTAAAGCTAAGCAGGTGCAACATCACATCTGAAGGAGGACTCCAGAAAGGTCAAACAGAATGTGTTCTGAGCTCACAAAAAACGACTACATCTTCTTGCAAAGCTATAGAATGGATAGTGTGGGCTGGGGTTGTTTTTCCTTGTTGGTTTCCTTGTTGGTTTCCATGTTTGTTTGGTTTTTCATTTGGGGTTTAAATTTAAAAAGCAAGGCTATTCATTATTTATACAGAAAAATCTCATTTGTCTTCTGCTTTTCACCAAGTGCTTTCCAATTAAGAAAGGGTCATTTGATTGTAATTAAACCAAATGTTAGTGAATAATTCAGTATCTTTTTTCTTCTTCTCATCCTATTCATTAGTTAAGAGTCAAAGGCTCCAACTTTCAAATAATAACAAATCTTTAGTCAATAATTAGTAATAATTAAAGACTCAAAGCTGTTACAGCAGCTAGTTAGAAACAAAGAAGATTCTGTTTGTGAAATGAGAACTAATAAGGAAAAAATTAATTTCTCATCAACTTAAATATTTCTCAAAATGTAAGCTTTCACACAGTGTACTCCTGGGAATCTCTTTTTAATTGTATTTGATAAACACAGAGCTAAAATTGGCATCCTTGTAATTTATTTACACTATTACATAAAAATATGGGGAGAATAATTCACAGAGAGCAACTGCAAGCTGCAGAGTTGCTTCAAAGCTTTTTTCCTCTTTCTATGAATTATATCAGATACTGAGTTACATAAATCAGAATGGCACTTTGGGGGCTCTTACAGTCTGAAGTGCTTAAAGGATTTACAAATTTTAAGTAGAACTCAGTGATTGTAAAATTAGCCAATATTGGGCTGTAAGGAGAATCTTCTGTTTTTATTCCTGTGTTTCACAAACCTCTAACATGAGAAAAGTTAAGAAAAAAATTAACATTCTAAACTAAAAAGAAACTAAAATGAGAAAAAAAAATTTACCAGTTGCAGGAAAACCTGTTGACAAACACCGTTCTGCAGTTTTGGGTCTGGTTTACTACCAAAGCTGTAAAGGACTGTTTGGCACTTATAAACAGTGCCAAAAAGTGAAAGAAAAGTTAAGATTGCAGTTTTCTGCTGGAGGAGAGTTCATCTGACAAAAATCTTCAGTCCTGTAGGATTCCTGTGGCTCCAGTGTAAGTGACCCTGGCTCCAGCCGCAGCATGGGAGATGCTCGTGAACTTCTACAGGATCCTCGCACCTCTTTATCACCTCCTTGGTAGTTCTGTGCACCGAACTGATCTGAGAGAGTGGAAACTTAGTCAAAAGGACCCAAAACCAATGAGAAAGGCAAATGGGGAAGAAAGGAGAATACAAATATGTTCCCAGGATCCCAAGAGGAAACATTTCTAAATAACATAAAAGCTGGTGTGGCCAAGCTGTTGGTTAGTGAGGAGAAATGAAATGGCAGATGGATGTTGATGTGCTCAGGGAGATCACAGGTGAATAAAAGCAGTCTGATGACATCTCGTGGGGAGCAGCTCTTCTCTGGGTGAGAGGACAGAACAGTCACTCCATATCACTGAATGCACTGAGCCTGAGAATGGAAAGCAAAGGGAGGCAAACGACCTTCACAGGTCCCACACAAAGCAGCATGAGTTCGGACAATGTGCTTCCAGCTTCCTGCCTCAGCAACAAAGTACACCTGGCAATCGATTCAGGAATTGTTAGAGACGTGGCCCTCTCCTGTGACAGATCTCAGCTGAGATGGAATGACCCTGGCTTACTTGTAAAGTTCAAAGGAAAACAGGAACAAATGTTTTCCCACTGTATTTTGGGTCTTTTCTAGGCTATTTCTTTTTGTATTCCACCACCTTGTTTGTCTTTTGAGTGCTGCTGGGCATTGAGAAGAGTCTGTAATTGTGCTGGGTGTTCTTTTTCCCTCAGCAGTTAGTGAGAAGTTAGAACAGGGCCCTGAGTACAGGCAGTTCAGATTTGCCATTCTCCCATGCTCTCCTCTGCATTTGTCAATGTCTGACTTTCATCAACCATTATGTTGTCGATTTGTCTAGTTCTGTTCCCATGAAGTTCATCACAGCCTTCTCTTAGGAAGATAAATAATTTTGTCAGCTGCAAATCCTGCTGACCTCATTTTTTTGTTCTACACCTCATTTCTGCCTTACTGGATAATTAATGAGTGTATTAAATGCTAACTACAGTCCAGATCCTTGGGACATACTAATATTAACCTCCTACTGAATTGAAAACTGACAGCCTAATGAATTAAACTCTTTGCATGAGAACAACAGTGTTGACAGTGAAAATCAGGATGACTATACCTTGTTGTATAGGTACAGAACCCTCTAGATCACTGCCAGTGCTGAGATAAATGAGATCAGACGACTTCTACATGAAGAGAATGGAACAACAGAAAAGATGATGGGACTTTATTTGTTGTCCCACACTGGTGTTTAATGCATAAGAAATTGCAAATCAATTCAGGACTGTTAATGTTTGAAAGAGACTCAGAATTATTGTACTTGACTGCCCATTTAAGATTTGTGAGGTGTACATAGCATAATTTGCAACCAAGTAAACTTGAAAAGACCAAATTCACTTTTGTTAGTACTATTAACTAAGTCTTTGAATATATTTGCATCCCTGCTCATAAAATGTATTCATTATTTTCAAGATTTAAGACTACTGTGTTCCCCTAAATTTCCCTGATGTATTTAAAGCAGAAACAAAGGTTGGGATTTTTGTTTGTTACTTGTCTCATCTTGTGCATTCTCCTCACTCCTGCATTCATTGAGTTGTTGGGTGAATAGCTCGTTAATGTGATTTCTATCTGTGTACAAAGGCACAGGGCAGAAGCACTGTTATGTAACAGCTTGAAAAGACACCTATAAATAACCTCCTTTAATAACCATAAATTTACATTAGAAAGGTAGATAAACTCTGAAGTGAAAACCGTTTATTTTTATCTGATGCTGCTATTTCATAATCTCAATGTTATCAGACTCATCCTGCATAATTTAGTGAGGTCTTGAGGTTTTATACCATCTGGGAAAGTCTTGCATATCGAATGGATTTATCCAAGAGGAGCAGGGATCTGAAGAGCTGCATTTCTCTGAGAGGACTCAGTCGTACCTGGTACACATGGAAAACTCTCGGCAGCGTTCCTGGCAGAGGAGGCTATGCAAAGAAAGGCAGGTTTGGCTCTTATTTTACCCATTTTCTAAACACAAGGGCTCTTGTCTCAGTAATCTGAAGGACATCAACCTCCATCAATTTTAAATATTCCTTCCTTGACACCACTAACCACCTGCTTTAATTTTGGACATTTTCTGAATTTATGCCTTCCTTTGGCCTAACACCTTGGAAGAAAAATCCTGGCAGGCATAACCAAAATGTTCAATTTTACAGTGGCTGTCAATCCATCATTACCCCTGTAGAAAGCAGTAGTATGGCTGAGAGGATGTTCTCATAAAACCTTCAAGAGGTGTATGAAGATACAAAAGTCTAATACAGTAAATTGAACGTGATTACTGGTAGAGAAAGTGATTAGGAAATAACTGAAAAAGGACTGTTTATGTACTCTGTAAGTCTCCAATACCCATTGTGAAGTTCTGCAGTGTAATGCCTCCCTTACAGTTCCATGTCTGTAGGCAGCAGGAGCAGCTGAGCAGAGACAAGACAAGCAGGCACCAAGAGGAGGAGCAGCAGCCTGCCAGGGAGGAAGGAAGCTGACCATCTTTCCCAGTGATTTTTGCAGCTCCTGACAGGGAGGAAGGAAGCTGACCATCTTTCCCAGTGATTTTTGCAGGACACTGTTCTGCTCTGCTGCATAAACACAGACAGCATCAGTGAAAAAAGAGGCCTATCACTGTTATTCTGCTCTATAAAGTTATTATTCCCAGTCTGCCTTCTTTGTCAAGTCTATTGACCTGCCCTTTTCATCTCCTCCTCAGCATGGTGTAGGCAACTCCCCATTCTCTTCCCAACCAGAGCTTCATCCCTACAGGAACAGCCTTTTCATTAAAGGTATTACCAGTGCTTGTCAGTCATTATTCAGCCTTTAAATCAGATATTATTTTATTTGAGAGGTTCAGGAATGTGGTAACGGGGAATATTTTTCATCATTCTACTGGGTGAGCCCCGATTCTTTCAGCTTAATGAAACTGTTCTTACAGGTAAATTGTACATAATGCATTCAGCTGCTGAAGCTTCACAGAGCTGCCCCAGTACTGTTAACATACAGGTACAGAGATACCTGCAAGGGTCAGGATTGGAGCTGGTTTGAGTCAGCTTCACCCACTACGCTTTAAAATAACTCGCCACACCTCATTGCCTTAGCATTTTGCTGAAGTTTCACCTTCTAAGTTGCATTTATTCAGAGCTGGTTTTGTTGTTTAGTTTGGGGAGGGGCGGGGGGGGGGGGCTCTTTTGTTTTGAAGATGAGGGTTTTAAAATATTTTAAATTATCAGACATTTAAAAATATGAAATGCCTGAAAATGAAGCCAGGTGTTTCTTGTCCAGATGGTATGTGCCATTCAAATACTTTCTTTCTTGAACAAGGATTTCAAAGTATTTCACTCCCAACAGATCACCTCATAATATATTGATACACGGTTTTTCTAGCTTTATGAAAAATATATTTCCCCCCAAAATTGATAGATTTTGAAGATTTGATCCAAGTACATGTCTCTTTGGTTCCTTGGCAGTGTTTTCAGATCTTCAGACCAACCAAGCGAGTTTGTAAAATCTTTTAGTAATTCTCTCCCTTTTATTTTCATATTTCAGTAGAAACATTATCAGCACCTGGTGTTTTGTTATTTACTGCATGTATTTTGATTGCCTCTAAAATCTCTTGAAATTCTTTCACAAAAGGCTCAGCTTCTTAGGAAACAACCACTTATTGTTTGCCTATCTCCCCCTTTAAGCAGCTCATTAAAGTACTCCCTCTATCGCTGTGTAATTGCATTCTTTTGACCAAGATATTTCCATTTGTGTTCTTTATCAGACTTACTCGGGTGTACTCTGATATGTCTGTTAAATTACCTCATATTCCTGGTCTGTCCATCCTGCTCCAATCCCCCAGCACACCAGGTTACCGTGAGAGGAGGTGTTTGCCTGTCTGTCCTGTGAGGAGGGATGTGCTCACTCCACTTGGATCTCAAAGCAGCGTGGAAAAGCAAAGCTGAGCAGTGCACCAACGATGCTAAGGCAGCTCCTGATCTGTGTTAGTGACTCCACAGAGCACACACTGCACTGTCTGCCTCCCAGCTTACCCTCCTCTGGCCAAAATAAATGCCAACACAGTGCTGCAGTGCATGACTTCCAATTCAGGTGAGCAGAAAATTCACTTCGTAGTTTTACCATATAATGGAAACTGCAGATTTGCTCATCAATGTCTCCTGCCTTACTCGGCTCCTAAAATCACTCAATATGCTCTGAAAGATGTGTTGGATGTTTCCTTTCAGTACTTCACTGTCATGTTTCATCAATAAGCTTTAAGGTCCTAGGTGCACATTGCTGGTCCTTATGAAAATAACTCAAGTCTAAGAAGTATTTGTTACTGGAAAATTATTGTTCTCACAATGAATACTCATCACCACTGCTGATGAGAGAAAGGAAATACGTTTTGAGATTGCACACCCTGCTTTTAAAGCTAGGAAGTACCTGGATACAGACATTTCCTCACCTCATTCACAACACAGGATGCAAGGTACTGACTATCTCCCTCTAATCTACTCAGCTGTAATTGTACCAACTGTAAAAGCATTGTACTGTTTGGTCATGGGCTGTTTTATCACATTTCTCCCTAATATCCTAGTCTTTACTGAACTTATCTTCCCGACACGCCTACAAAGAAAGGTTTCAGCTTGATTGAGAGAAGAAGTAAAGAAAATAAACAACCCTCAGTATTTTGGGGAGCAATTTAAGGTGCAAGGACTTGATTTGCCAGCACATCTAACACCATGCATTTTCCTAGGCCCAACTCCTACTGACTTTAATTACAGCTGCAAAGTTCAGCTCTTCTCTAAATCAGACCACACTGTTTCAGGATGTGCAATCAGAAATGAGTAATACACAGACAGAAGCTACAGGGAGAAGTGAACTGTCCAGCAGCACACATTCCTCTGGGATAGAAAGTGGAATAGCATTGCTGATAAATAAAACACTAGCTGAATAAATAGTGCAGAAAGTGCTCCTAGGTAAAGAAAACATCCTGTATAAGTTTACTTGCTTAGAATAAATTAGAACTGGTTAACTTCTGTAGTACCACCTAAATTAGATCTGGGCAAACTCTTAGGTGGTGTCCCTGGACAGCAGCTGATCTTCTGGGCAAGATTTAACCATCTTTACTCCAAGATGCTTGTTCCCTCCCTGAAATCCATTCTCCTGATGCATATATATACCATCTCTCTGTCACAGGTAGGACAGGCAGATCCTCCATACATGGGGCATCTCTCATACAAGGAAAGGCTGGGACAATTGGGATTGTTCAGACTGAAGAAGCTTTGGGGTGACCTAATTGTGGCCTTCCAGTACCTTAAGGGGCTGACAAAAAAGATGGGGAGACTATTTACAAGGGCCTGGGGAAAAGGGAGAATGTCTTCAAACTGAAAGAGAGATGTTTCAGAATAGATGTTAAGAAGAAATGGTTCTCTGTGAGGGTGCTGAGGCCCTAGCACAGGTCTCCAGAGAAGCTGTGGCTGGAAGTGTCCAAGGCCAGGTTGGACAGGGCTTGGAGCAACCCGGGACAGTGGAAGGTGTCCCTGCCCATGGCAGGGTGTGGGAGTTGGTGGTTTAATGTCCCTTCCAACCCAAACCATTCTGGGATGCTATGATAACAAATGAACTGTAGCTTAGCATAGCTGTTAGCCCCAGCGTACCCGGGGAACATGAGCCCAAGTGTGCCCAGGTGACCAGGAAGGCCAATGGCACCCGGCTTGTTCCAGCAGTGCTGTGGCAGCAGGACAAGGGCAGTGACCGTCCCCTGTGCTGGGCTCGGGTGAAGCCACACTTCGAATCCTGTGTTCAGTTTTGGTACCGTCACGACAAGACAGACATTGAGGTGCTGGAGCCTGTCCGGGGAAGGGTCTGGAGCACGAGTCCGGTGAAGTGCTCGGGGTTACGGCCCGGAGAAAACATTGTCGTAGTCAGCCAGCGCCTCGGCGTTGGCGCCGCTGGAGTTCCCCCGAGGGAGGGCGGCGCGGCCCCGGGGGGCGGAGGGCGGAGGGCGGNCTCGGCGCGCAGCTCCCGCCGCACTTTCGCGCCCCGCGCGGTCCCGCCCGCGCAGCATGGCTCCCCCCGCGCCCCGGGCGCTGCCTCTCCTCCTCCTCCTGCACCTCGCCGCCTCCTCCAAGCTCAACACCCCCAAGGTGCTGCTCCCCTTCACCCGCGGCACCCGCGTCAACTTCACGCTAGAGGCCAGCGAGGGTTGCTACCGATGGTGAGTGCAGGTGCCGCCGCCCTTTGTCCGTCCGTCCCCCCCCGCCGGCACCTGCGGCGGCTCCCCGGCCCGCGGCGGGGCCTTGGGGCTCTTGGAGCAGCTGGGCCTTCCCGCATCGCTTTCACCTCGCCGCGGGTGGGTTTGGGCGGCCCGACAGTGCGGGAGCAGCCGTGGAGATAATCCCTTAGGGGAAAGGTTGTTTGTTTTGTGCACTGGGAGTTAAACCCGCTGGAGAGGGGCAGTGTCGGCGTGCTGGGCCCGGAGGGGAAGGTCCCTGCTTGCAAAGGAAGCTTCCCGCCATGGCTCCGTGCCCGACATGTGCCTTATAGCCGGTGTGCACCCACCCACACACCCCGCACATGTCCACCTGCTTCTGCCGGTACCCCACATCTCCCCACGTGCTTCTCTCTGTACCGCACACACACACACTCCACCTGCTTCCCCACCTGCCGTGCCCACCCTGCCTCCACACACACCCCGTGTGCCCACCCTGCTGCCCCGCACACCCACAGTGCCACCCCGCACACGCATTGCCACAGTCCCACGTGTGCGGGGACAGCACCCCGAACGCGTGCTGCTGGTGGGGAAATGCTCCTTCTCTTGCTGTAGTCAGTCACGAAGGTCCTGACAGCTTTGAGCTCGGGGTATGCACATAAAGGACATAAAGGAGTCGTAGCTAAGTCGAGAGCCTCTCACTGCTGCTGTAAGTGTAGGTAACAGCGCCCTTAATACTTCACCTAGGAACAGTGGAGTCGAGTTTTAAAAGGGAAAGCTTTCCCGGTTTTCTTCGTGTTGAGCACGTGGGATGTACTCCAGGAACTCCTGGCCGGGAGCTCCCTTCCTGCCTCGCACAGACTGCCTAGTGCTGAGCACAGGGGCTGAAGACAAACCCCACAGCGTGTGCAAACTTCGAAAACTCTTCGTGTTAAACAAGTGTTGCCAACTCCTTGTCCTTTCTGTAGCCCTCCAGAATGGCAACTTAATCAGTAATGAGCAGGAGGTACCCACCTGAAAAGGAAGCGGCAGTCGAGCTGTGTTAAGGATGATACTTCCATATGTGCCAGATGGATGCGTGTAGCAGTTTTCATTTGTTGTTTTGTCTGGCAGTTACCGAAATACATTTTAAGGGGCCATATTTTTATTCTCTGTCAGTTTATTTGCTTGGTTGTTGTACATTTCTCACCTCTGGGCTGGGTACAAACCTTTTGTTTATGACAATTTACATATTTGAGGGTGCTTATGCAGAAGAGCAGTAATTAATTTTATCCAGAAATTGCCTAAATGAAAGTTACTAGATGAGCTGCTTGTGGTCATGTAATTTAATTCTTAATGGACCACTTCAGGGAAAATCTCACAAGTGTGGGTTTTTTCTCTTTTCTTACTCTAATTTTTGAAGGCTACTGAGTCTTTAAAAGGATTTGGAGATAAAGTACATTGCATAAAGCTAAAACGCAGAACTCCTCAAAGCACTAGTAAAATGTGGAAGTGTAGACTCTCTTTCCTGTTTGCCACTGAGCTGTTAGGTGATGCTGGGCTGGCTGCAGCCATTCTTGCACATGCCAGGTGCTGTCCAGCTGTCAGAAGCATGGAGGTCTTTGCTAATCTCACTGAAATCTGCCGATGAAAAGATGTAAGATTGTACTCCAGAGAAATGGCAGACTTGATCCACGTTCGTATCTCTGATGGAGGTGATTTTTGTGCACTTCAGAGCATGTTCTGTTGGTGCTGTTTGCCAGCAATGACTCATATCCCTCATGCAGGCAGGCTTCAGCATCCTTTTCCATCCTCTCCCTCTGCCCTTCAGAGATGAATTTTGGTTAAGAATTCGGGAAACTATACCCAATTCACCTTCTCTGTGCCATCATTTTCCGT
Source organism: Vireo altiloquus (assembly GCA_013396875.1). Taxonomy (NCBI): domain Eukaryota; kingdom Metazoa; phylum Chordata; class Aves; order Passeriformes; family Vireonidae; genus Vireo; species Vireo altiloquus. The sequence goes on from VZRF01007248.1 coordinate 46,441, forward strand.
GGCAGGATAGTTAATGGGTGTTTATTCACTTCTGCTTTGCAAGGCCTGGCAGGATGTGGGCTGTAAAACTCAACGTGTGCTTAGCAAAGCCTCCGGAGGAAGCAAGGAGCTGTGTGTGTGACTGAGCAGAAGCAGCAATTGCATCTGGGGCTCTCTCCCTCTACATCCTTGTCCCCGCAGGCCTTGAGCTGTGGGGGATTAGGAAGAAGTGGACTCGGAGGAGCAGCTCCACAGCCACTTGCTGACAGGTTTCCTGTACTTCCCCTCACTGCTGTCAGAAGAAGCTGTGACTGCAGAGGGGCTGTTGAATTGAACAAGTCAGGAAGTACCAAATGCAATGGCTCGAGGAGTGACTCTTCCTCACCTTTGCAAAATGATGAGTGTGTTTGCGTGTGTGAAAGCAGGGATTTGAATGGAACTGGTCAGATTCTCACCTGCTCTGCATTTACCTCTTGTGAGGTGTTGTGGTTGGCAGCAGGATGTTCTCCCTCTCCCTGACTCGCCTGGCTGTGCTTTCCCAGCAGGGCTTCAAGCTCTTATAAGCGCCAGCAGGAGCTCAGAATTGAGCTGAGGTGTCCTTGCTGGTAAAGTGAGAGGGGCAGTGCTGCCATGGCTCAGGTGTGTGTGTGTTACCTGAGACTGTTGGCTCAGAACCAGAGCAGGGTGTGTGAGCCTGCAGCAGAGGTGTTCTGCCAGAGCCCAGGAGGCACGAGAAATAATGTTCTCTCTTAGCTGATGTCTCAACATCAGTGCAGGTTTACTACTGAAAAAGCTTCTTCTCAGTCTGAGCATCCCCTGCCTGGAAAGGCAGACAGAAGGATTAGAGACTTGTTGATTTTGGGCAACTGTTCATTGCTGAACACCCATAAATAAATGTTTTAAGACTTCTGCAAGAGTGACTATATAAAGTCCCTGGTGTTTTGGTCAGTCCAATCTTCCCACACTCTTGGGAAGGTTTACTACCCAGCTTCCCTCTGATTACATATCTATCCAAAAACCTTATAAAATTCTAAGAGATCAGATCAACTGACAGTCATGGTGCAGCTCCACAAAGGTGGATTTTTGCTGACTCAGTCAGCTGAGTTGAGTCTGAAGAGCTGGCAGAACAGCTGGAGCAGTAACAATCAGCAGAGAATTGCCAGGGAGAGAAAATATGTGCCTGATCTTTGAACCAACTGATAAATAAATTAAGTGTAGTCTAGTGAGGTATTGACATGTGGTGTTACAGAGCAGTCAATTAAAGAGTGCAGGCTGGGTTTGGGTAGATGTGTGGATACGATTTTGGCACATGGCTCTGTGTCTGGGGCTGTGGAGGGGCGATGGAAATCATGAATGGAACAGAAATGAGCGAAGGACTGGCAGCCTCTCTGCAAGTGCCATTCATCCCTCAGCAAGCTGGATTTTAATCTGAGGGAAAGAACTACTGGGGACTTGGGAGCTTTTTTCCCGTCCTCACTCTTCTTTCCAGTGCTTCCTCCCTGCCCTGCTGTTTCTTACAGGCGCTGGCATGGCATCCAGAGCTCGTGCCAGAAATGCTTCCCATTGCTGCCTTCTCAGGATCTAATTTTGCCCTGTGACAAGCCCAGCTCTCAATGTCACACACTGACACTGCTGAAGAGCTGCTGGAGTTGGCAGAGGATATAAATTGCAGTTTTTGTCATTCTAAACCGAAGGTTCTTCTTGTCCATCTAGGACCCAGTAGTGATCCCAGAGTAGTGCCTCTGTGATTGCCAGCCTGGTTGATTAATGCCTTTGCCTCTCTGTGCTTGGCCCTGCATCCAGGTAGCTGTAAACAGAATGTGCTTTTGATATTGCTGAATGATAGAGGGGTCATCAAATACTTCATATGTTCTGCTGGAAAAAACACCAGTCATGCAGATTGTTATTAAATATAAATCCATAGGAAACCGAGCCTCAGAAAAGACCACTTGAGTAAAATTTCTATTAAAAAAAGACATTCAGCTGATACTTTATCTCTTAAATTACTGCTAGAAGCCAAATAAGAGTCTTATCTCAGGTTCTCTACTGCAGTGACAACTAAGAGCTTTCACTGTAGAAGCTTGAAGTTCCTTTAAAATTGTGGAGTGTATGTAAGTTTACAGTTAAAATTTAATTTTTGTTGATCTTTGTTCCTCCCTTTTTCTAGTCTGAAAAGTATCCTGTAATTAGATACAGTTTTACAACATTGCTATTAGTGCAAACTGCAGTGGTTTTGTATTACAATTCATAGCCAGATATTAAAAGAACAAATACAAACCACAGTGAAACCCCTGTTGTGTTGTAAACACAATCAATTCCAGACTGCAAGAATGCAAAACCCTCAAATTAATAACAAAAAAATCTAATGGCAGAGAATATTAAACAGTGTAAAGAGCTAAATAAAACTCAATTTCATACATATAATACTTACTTTAAAATACCTGCGTGCAGACTAATAAAATCCACATGCTCAGCTTCAAAAGCCAAGTACAGGAAAAGCTGTACTGGTTGTGAATGCTAATGTTGTTTAAAGAAACTTGCTGAATGTTGGAAAACTGTTTCGTGGTTGCCTGAGACCAACAGAGCAACAGGAAAATAACTAATTACTCACTTTTAATCTCTAAAAAACCTTTTAATTTTTTAGAGTGAAGCTAAGTGTGCTACTAATACAGAAAATCATATTATTTTAGAAACAGTGTATACCCTACAATAAAAAATATGCACATATTTGTGTATGTTGCTTAGGTATATAGAATAGATAAACAATTTTCAGGTTTAAGCTTCTAATTGGTGTTTAAATTGCCCATTGCATACTGCTGTGGGCTGTTTATTCCTTGATCAGATAAAATGCTTTGAAATTCTGGGTCAGCAGTTGGTACTGTTGTTTCAAAATCCTCTAAAACTACTCCTTATGTAAGCAAAATAGTGTTGGGAGCTTAAGGTTAGAAACAGGATTTGCAATTTTATTGCAGGGGCTGCAAGCAGAGGTCTGTGCTCACCTGGGCTGCAGCTGTTAACTCTCTGATAATTGACTGGGGTGTGATGTGTTATTTTTCGGATAGATACAGTTTTAGTTAAGGAGAAATTTAGTTTTTTGCTGGATTTGTTGGTTGTGCCAGTAAGAGAAGGAGGTAAAACCTGTGATGGGAGATTCAGGCATATTGTTGATTCAAGACGTTGTTTGTTTGGAACTCCCATCCCGCTCCTTGCTGGGTTAGAGGATTTTCCCCGTACATCACAGGTAGGCATTTTTGTACATCCTCCAGAAAAAAAGGCTAAAACCCATCCAGCTACCCCATCTTTAGAGGAGGGAATCCAGTGCCCGGCTTGGATTGCTTTTACCAGATAGTGCAGTGTTTACATCAGAGCTGCTCTCATCATCCGGAGGAGCAATTCCCGCACAGCTTTGTCACCCATCAGTGCTTGCTTTCATTGTTTAATCCTTCAAAGGGCCCTTGTGAGCGGCCGTGAGCGCGGATAGCAAGCACACAGTGGGGCTGGTCGGGGCGCTGGGTTCCCGTGCCCGGCTCGGGGCTGTGCCCGGAGCTGTGAGCATGGATCTCGAGCACACAGCGGGGCTGTTCGGGGCGCTGGGTTCCCGTGCCCGGCTCGGGGCTGTGCCCGGGGCTGTGAGTGTGGATCCCAAGCACACAGCAGGGCTGTTCGGGGCGCTGGGTTTCCCATGCCCGGCCCGGGGCTGTGAGCGCAGCTGGGGAGGAGCAGCTGCAGCCCTGGCACGTCCCGGGCACGGGGATGTATTTCACTGCCTCTGCAGTTAGTCCTCAGGTGCATAGTGCTGCCAGCTCGAATTCAATTTCAAGAGGCTTACTATTTAACAACGCTTCAACTTTTGTTGTTGTTTTATCTTGATATTTTTGGCACACTGGAAGGAAGAGTGGGGCTCCCCTCTGTAATGCCCTGGTCTGCTCTGTGGGTTTAGGGGAAGGTTGTTTCATTCACTCTGGGCGCTGAGCAGGAGAAACAACCAGGCTTAATCTTTTTTCCTTAAATTCCTGATTAAGAAATGTTTCTTGTTGTTCAGAGCCCCTGTCATAGCAAGTGTATATAATTGTGATGTTCTGTCGTTGGAGAAAGTTCCAGTTTTTTCAGAACTGTTTCAAGCTTATTTTGAAAATGCAATTACAAGTGGTGAATGGAACTTGAGGTAAAAGTGTTTCACCTTTATTTCAGTGTTCTGTATGTGTTTTCACTTGTTCCACACCTTGGAGTTAATCAATAGCGAGGCCAAAGGCATGCAGCTTTGTGGAGTAGCTGCGTGCAGGGCTGGAGTGACTGAATTGCCTTCAGCAGTGACCTTGCCATGGTGGAGAGAGAACTGTGCTTGGCCTGGGCTCTCCCCTTCCTCAGCCCACATCCTCAGGAGCTGCTCTTCCCCAAGTCAGCTGCTGCCCATGCAACGTGTCCCAGGTGAACTGTTTGGGTGGCTTTGAGGCCGAGCTTTGCTCTGTGTGCTGACTCTCCCCAACCCCGCGCAGGTCGTCCACGCGGCCGGAGGTGGCGAGCATCGAGCCGCTGGGGCAGGACGGCTGCCGCTGCTCGCAGAGAGCCCTGGTCCAGGCACGCTCCTCGCAGCCCACGCGCCTCACCACCATCATCTCTGCCGAGGACACACGTGAGTCTGGGCTTGGCTGAGCAAACTGCTGCTTCTCGTGGGCATCCTGGGCTTGGCTGAGCAAACCCCTGCTTCTCGTGGGCATCCTGAGCTTGGCTGAGCAAACCTCTGCTTCTCGTGGGCATCCTGAGCTTGGCTGAGCAAACTGCTGCTTCTCGTGGGCGTCCTGGGCTTGGCTGGGCAAACTGCTGCTTCTCGTGGGCGTCCTGCTCTGCTCCGGAAGCAAAGCAGAGATTTAGAAATGCACAGACGCATTTCTGTTCCTGTGCACAGTCATTTCAGACTTTCCATGGGTGTGGGTTTTAACTTCTGCTTGCCTCAAATAAGCGTTAATGATTTTAATGATACATCCAGGAAAAAGGTAATTCTTAAAAAAAAATCCCAAGCCAAAATCCACAAATAGAAGGGGTAACTGAAATATAAAAAAAAATTAATAAAAATGCCTAATGCAAATTCAGATACTTTGCATTTGAAAAAGCTGGAAGTTGCCTTTGTGTCTTTCATACAATATACGTGGTTAGTTTTTTTTATAGTGACAGGGAGGCAAAACCAGACGACCACTTAAATGCCTTGCAGTCACTAACTGGAGGTGTTTATGGGGGTTTATTGTCTGTGGGTAAAAGTCATTAATTTCTCTGGGACATGAGAGCACTGCAGCAACTCTGCATAAGCACTCCGAGACAGCCTCTGTAAGTGTCAGTGTGGGTGGAAATCGGAGTTTCTACAGATCTGTTCTGCAGCTCAGTGAGCAAGGGAAGTGTTCTTCTTGCTCTCTGAGCCACCATTTGACCACGAGTTTCTTCATCGAGGTCATGACCAAGTTTCAGTTCCTTCAGTGTCAGTGCCACTGGCTAAATTTGAGGTGCATCTTGCCTTATTGTTGCTCTTGGTGAGCACATCCAGTGTTGTGATTTCTTGTGCTCTTTCTGATGTCTCTTCAAGTGACTGGACAAGTGCTTCGCTGTGATGCCATTGTTGATTTAATTCATGGCATTCAAGTTGTGTCCACAACGAGAGAGCTCTATCTTGAGGATTCACCACTGGAGCTCAAAATTCATGCATTGGATTCAGAAGGTAAGAGGTTTGCTCGTGGGAGATTAAATATGTGTTGAAAGTTCTAATTGTCTGATACACACGCTGGCTTTATTTGTGACACGGTTGTTTGAAGCCAAGTGGAGAACTTTAAGGGGGTTCTCTGGATAATAAATTGTGAAATTATCTGTTAATTTTTCTTTTGAGCAGAGGTAGTTGAAAGAATTTTGCAAAAGGATGTTTTTGTGATCATGTATCCAACAGCAAGTTTGGAGGTGATGTTTGAGACCAACCATCTCTTCTCAGTCTGCTGATTACTACACAAACACTCACTTTTGGGAGGCACCACGTTTAAGCTCATATGAGTCAGTGCATTTGGACTGAATGCATCATTATTTAGTAGGAGCAGAAAACTTCTGCTTTTTGTAGTCTATAGTATCAGAAAAAGAACCATGATCTGGTGAGAATTCTAGACTTCCAACAATCAAGTTTTGTGCACACATAACACACCAAACAAGGGATTTTTAGGACAACTACTGAAAGTAAATAATGTCAAGCAGCTATAAAAGGTTGCATTAATTGTTGTGGGTACTTACTGAGCCCATCCTACTTGTGTTTGTAAACCATGAAAGCCAGGTGAAGTATGGAGATATGTTAATAATGAAAAGTAAATTTGTTTTTATCCTATGTGTAATGCTGGATTCTTGGCTTGGTGTTTGTGCAAACTCAAGGATGCTCCATGGATCTTCTTGTAGGGATAAAATAGAGACATTTCCTTGGGAAATCAGTCATGGTTTATGTTCCAGGAAGACTCTGTGCTGTTCTCTATTTTTGTTTTGTTCTGGTTGTTTGATTTGTAGGAAACACTTTCAGCACCTTGGCAGGGTTGGTGTTTGACTGGACAGTAGTGAAGGACCCAGAGGCCGATGGCTTCTCAGACTCCCACAACGCTCTACGGTAAAGCTTTTCCTGTGCTCTCTAAAGCCTCTTCAGTTTGATCTGGAAAAGTACCTCCCACATCTAGGCAGTTTACTGAACTCGTACCTAAGATAATAATGCTTATTGTTGTTTCAGGTTGGGCTTTTTAAGTGTCTGCCTGCTCGACAGCCTGGGCGCTCTCATCTCTGTTTAGTTCAACTGATAGCGTTAATGAGCAGCTCTGGTAGCTCTAATGCAATAATTAGAAATAAATAGATGCAGTTGTTGATCTTGCTGAACTATCTCATGCAAAAGGAAGATTTATCAGTAAGATTGTTATCTCGGGGTTTCAGCAGTTCTATTTTTAGCTTTTTTTTTAAAGGAAAAAGTCCCCTTCCATTTCAAAACAGAGTACTCTAAACTTGAAGAATTTCGGGTGTCAGTGGACACTTGGTTCTGGTGTTGATATAGGATGATTCCTTGTGGGGAAACCAGTTCTCCTACAGAGCAGAAAGGTTAACAGCCAACTTCCCTCCTCAAACTGATATTCCAGATACACTGCAAGTGGAGTGGGGGGAGCAAGCAAGGCTTTGCAACTGGATAAACACAAACTCTGATTCTGCAGCCGTAGAGAAGCAACATTAGCTGGGGAAAGCCTGTTAAGCCTGCAATACACCTGAAGCTGCAAGTATGAGTGAGAGAGAGCCAGAAGGAATGGCTTAGTGGGACCAAGTCCTAGTCCAAATGGAGCTGCTTCTTTCAGTATAAGGATTTGCTGATGGGATTTTAACCAGACTGATATTGATACATGCTCTGCTGTTAGGATAACTATGGTGATAAAAAGATGATATCTACAGGTGGTACAGCTTTGCAGAATAAACTATAAATTGTCATAAATATGTTAATATCCATAACTGTTCTCCATGTGGCTCTACTGGTTTTGCTGTGAAAGTGCACATGAAGCCAAGCAGATGATGTGCATACAGAAGGTGATACCCTGTAAAACATGCTCCTCTTTCCATTTCCTGTCATTTGCCCATTCATGGCCAATTCCTTCCCTCTCTCCACCTTTCCTTGAAATTTCTAACACTTGCTACAAGTCTTCTGCTTGTAGATGATTTTCATAGTAATTTATTAAATACATCCTGGCTTCTTGAGAGAGGTCGAAGTTACCTTGTGGGTTTGTTGAACTGTTGCTTTTATAAACGTAAGCTTTGGCTCTTGCACATCAGTTGTTCTACAATACAGAGAGTTTCTGCAGTCTCACCTACTGTAAAACTGGAGGGGTCATTGTACACAACATGTGCAGCCTTCTGATAGCTCACAAGCAAGCTTCAAACAAACTTATCTGTCACAGAAATTAGCTGCAGATACCTCGAAGAATTAGTAAAATTTGGATATCTGGTCCCAAGCAAACATCTTAAATTGGCTTAAAAATAGCTGCTGGTGGTGTTTCTGTGTGGGATTACAAAGCTTGGTTAACAATTTTCTATTCACTTTTTGATTCACCTTTCAGTATACTGAAGTTCTTAGAATCCACTTACATCCCACCTGCCTATATATTGGAGATGGAAAAAGTTGCCAAGCAAGGAGATACCATTCTGGTGTCTGGAATGAAAACAGGGAGTTCTAAATTAAAAGCAAGACTTCAGGAAAGCATCTATAAGGTGAGAAACTTGAGTCTATCCTTATTTTTTTAATATTTCATCTTGTAGCCCAGAGTTCCAGGAGTGCTGTGTGTTGGCATTGTGGATGTCAGGGCAGCACCTCTGTCGTAGGGGTAGATGTCACCCTGGGAGGGTTTGTAGCTTGGCTACTTTTCTGGTTTAATATTTTTATTTCTCAATTAGTTTTGAGCTGATACTGTGAGAGAAATTGAAACAATATTGTTCTGTTTGCAATTTTTTTATCTTTCTGGTTGGTAGTTCCTTTCAATCTTTCACTGCTGCCAGACTGCACATTTTCAATGAACATCCCTCAAAGCAGCTGTAAGAGAATTTCTATAATTACCTGTTGTATTCCTGATTTAATAGACCAGTGAGTTGGATGCAGATTCCTCAGTGAAGTTATAATGGAGATGCTGTCTGGAGGTGCCATGTTTTACAGGGGGAAAATGGATTTCTGAGAGTCTGGATGATCACTGAGCATCTGCCTCAAGTTTTTCTGTATTCTCCAAAATGATCTTCATGCAGACATGATTTTTTTCATCATCCCTGCACTGTGTGCACAGAGCAAATCTCTGTACCATTCACTGTCCCTTGCATTGCCCTGTTGTGACAAAATTTGAGATGAAAATAAAGAGCCAATTGCAACAAGTAATGTTTTTCACTTCTAGATTCTAAGCTCCTGCTGCACGATCTGTTTCAAACAAATGAGCTACTTTAAATGTGGTTACTTTTTCTCTTTTTTTCCCCCTCCATCAACAGGATGTACACCCTGCCGAAGTCAGATTGCTTATTTTGGAAAACATCCTTTTAAATCCAATATATGACATTTATCTTCTGGTAGGAACATCAATTCAGTACAGAGTTCAGAAACTGAGGCAAGGGAAGATCACAGGTTTGTTCTGTTCTCTTGTATTTTTATTTTTTAGTGCTTCATGTGAATTTTTAACTGCTGAGAAATTTTTAATTGTGTTTAAACTACTTTGTTAATATTTAATACTGTTTTCCTAAGGCACACAATGATACAGCTGTTTTGTTCTTTTAGTAAAATTTTGTGACTGTTAAGAATATACTCTTGCAGATTTGTCAAGGATGTAAAGACAAGGGTAACTTAGAACAGGAGCTAACACTGTCATTTCAGATGCTGACAGTCACTAAGGTGTGACTTTCTTACTGAAATCAAATTTGGATTAGTAACTTCTCTAACAGAAAATGTTTTGTTGGCAAATGGATTTGCTCCACAAAGTGAAGCCTTTATAAATGTGGGTTAGCTGGCTTTGTGCCCATTACAGAGTGCAGTGCCTTGAGTTTGCTCTCTTCTCTCCTTTTTTCCTTTTTGTGTTTTTTTTTTCTTTCAAAGCTGGAAATCAGTTGAATGTTAGGTCTTAATAGTGAGATGATATTAGTTGGGAATTTCACAGACATTAAAGTTTGCCAAGATGCTCATATTTTTGTGTGTGTGTCGATACGATGACAGAAGTGCTGTTTTTACAAGACATTAAAAATACCGATTTAATTATCAGCAGCCAGACACTGCCACACCTGCTTTTACTGTTTCATGTGTTGTTTTACCTGCAGAAATAGCAATGCCCTCAGAGCAGTACGAGCTGCAGCTGCAGAACAACATCCTTGATCCCAAGGGAGATCCCTCCCGGCCAGTTGCCAAGCTGGACCAGGCCACATCCGTGGTGACTGCCCTGCAGCAGGGACAAACCAACCTGGTCCTGGTGCACAAGAGTATCCTTCCTCAGGTCTGCCTTCCCAGCCACCACTCTGTGGCAGGGGACAAGCTTTCCACCCTTTGCAGCACAAAAAGACAAAGTTATCCTCATTTATTTGTACCAAGAGTCTGGAAATCAGCACTGGTGGAGCCATGGAAAGCAGCACTGCTGTGAATTCAGTCTCAGCAGAGCTGGCTGATGCCTTGGAATGTTTTAACAAATTAGGTTGGCAAAAGATCACTTAAATCGTGTTTGTTCCACTCAGTCACTGCAGAAATGTGATGGGACTTTATTTAATTTTTATGTTTCATTCATTATATTCTCTAGTGAAACCTCTCCCAAGTGCTCACTGTCTTGCAGTGGAGTGGAGATAATGTTTATTTGCAGTGTACAATTAGCTTTAAAGTAGCCAAAGAGGCACGAGGAGTCCCAGGAAAATGTTGATCTCAACTTGACTTGTGCTAAACGTGGTGTTCCTTGACTGAGCCCTCAGGTATCCGCATGCAGGGAGTGTCCAGGCTGCCCAACAGCACTGTCTATGTGGTGCCTCCTGCATATTTGGGTTGGTATTGCTGCAATCCTCCTCATTGCTGAATGCAGATTTTTGCCTTGTTTCTGTGATTTTCCTGCTGTATCTGCACACTTCTTTTCTCGTGTTAGTTTTCACAGAAGAGTAATTTTATTCATAAAAGTAGCTCAATGCAAAATTGGTTTTATGTATTTTCTTTTATCTCTGTAGTCAGCAGTTTAAAATAATGAATGTTCATCTGCAGAGTGTGGGCACCAGAAGCAAAATGCTTTTCTGCATTAGATAAAGAGGCTGTTGGTTTGTGCTGTTCAATATTTCCTGTTTTGCAGGATTTACAGTTCATCCAGGTGACAGATGGGTCCTGGAAACAGGCAGACTTTATGAAATTACGATTGACGTCTATGATAAATCAAGCAATAAGGTGTATTTATCTGATGTAAGTTGAAATGTTTATATACTTTCTGGTGACTGTCTCCTAAATCCCTGCTTTGAAATTATTTGCGTGATTCCTTATTTACATTGAAACAGGACAGTGCAAAACATGTTGTTTCTTGCCTTATCCTTTTTTTCATTTGTTTTGTTGTTACTTTTTAAAAAGAAAGCACTCTGGGTGATTCATGTGAGATTATTGGAGTCTTAAGTGCTGTAGAAAAAAAATGGAAGTTGGACAATGTCCTTCAGGTTGGATGGGGCTTGGAGCAACCTTAAATCATCCATTTCCAAACTCCTCCCACTGTGCCAGGCTGCTCCCAGCCCCAATGTCCAGCCTGGCCCTGGGCACTGCCAGGGATCCAGGGGCAGCCACAGCTGCTCTGGGCACCCTGTGCCAGGGCCTGCCCACCCTCCCAGGGAAGAGCTTCTTCTTAAGTTCTGTATACTAAGTCCCAAATGTACATAGTTCTTTAAAAAACTATAAGGAAAACTAAATTTAAATAGTTCATTTGCAACAAGAAAAATTTTATTAAATGACTGCTTTTCAGAATATTGGAGCTATGGGAATGTTATTTTATTTGCTCATAATTGCTTTTTGGGATACAGATCTGAGTTTGAGCTAGAGCTCAGTAGTGTGCTGTTGAGTATATTCAAGTGTTCTTTTGTGTTTAGGAAGAAGAAAATGAGAAAATTACTGTAAAATATGAATTATTTAGTGGTATAAATATAAGTACTTTCATGTTGAATTACATGTTGCTGATAATACAAAAAAAACTTTCTTTGGAGTTAATGCTATGTCTAAAGGTAAAATCTTACTGAAAGACTGGAACTTCCATAGGGAGAATTCCAACCAGTTTCAATGAGGTGTCTTTGAACCATGTTATTAAACAATCATTTGCTCATTGACTTGTTGTTGTATGTTTACAGCTTTCTGTCCTCTACTAATTACCTGTGGCAATTTCCATTCCATGTTCTGGTTTTAGAACATCAGAATTACTACAGAGCTGTCCAAAGAGTACTTTGAGGTGCTGCAGTCATCTCTGAATGGATCCTACCATCACGTGGTGGCAGTGAAGGCAGGTCTGAGCACCATTGATGCTGCCCTGACATCAGTCGTTGATCAGGTGTGTCTTTGTGAAAACTCTGCTGCTTCTCTGCTAGGCCTGAAAATAATTGAGCTGTGCAGAGGGGACTTCATAGCAAAAGGAAGCCTAAGAATTACATGGGTCTGAGCTGTCTTTGTTTGAACAGATTAAGAACCAAATTCTAAAATCCTTTCTTCATGAAAACTGTCAATTGAGTCAACAGAGGATTTGCTTAGATAAAGACTGTGGGATTTTGCTCCCGAACATGTGGCAAACTCCTGTTAAGGCAGTGGTGCACAGCACTGATTTCTTTTCTCGTGGCAGATCCTTGTGCTGGGCCAGGGGCCTCTCACAGGCTGAGGGAATTTTACACTTTATTGTGCTAGGATCATCACTCTCATACCCTGGCCTTGTTCTGCAGTCAGTTACATTGGGGAAGTTTGCTATCAATTGGTAAGTGACCTTAAACTCTGGAATGACAATCTGCCAAATGTATCAGCCTGCACATTTCTCCAAATTAATATTCATTAACTTTCTGCTGGTTGGGCAGGCTGCTGAATGTGTGGCTAACTAGGGCACGTGGTGTGGAAGTGAGTTGCTTTTGCTTGAAACGTCAACACTTCAACCCATTTGCTGTGAAATCATTCTAGTGATTCCTTGAGCAGGATTTAGTAGATCCTTGAATGTGATAAGCCATGGTCATTCTCTGTGTCAGAGAAGTTCTCTTCAATGGAGAGGCATCCACTGAGAGCTGTTTTTTGTTCAGAGCTGCAGTAGCAGTTGTGGCACTGCAGTGACAGCAGAGCTGTGAAGGCCAGCGTTGGTGGGGGTTCAACAAGGGGTCCTTCAGGCTGGATTTTGTACAGAGTGGGATGAGCAAAGAGGAAATGCAGGTGTTAAGCATCCAGATTGGCTCTCCAGATGAGGTCTCAAGTAGGAGTAGTGAAAGAGTGTATTTCTTCTTGGTGTTTGCCTTTTAAATTAGTGTGGGCACCTGGATCTCCATAGCAATAGCACTCAATTAATACAGCAGCACACCTGCTCCCAGGAGCTGTTTGCTCACAAGTAACTCTGTTCATAAGTGATCCTAAATAGTTTTCCTTCCTCTCTGAGGTGTTTTCAAGGACTTGTCAGTACATAAGGAATAAACATTAACTCTGGGAGGTACCGTGGTGCCATTTTTAACTCTGTGCTCTTGCACTTTGCAGGATGGAGGTGTTCATACCTTACCAGTTCCGGTGCGAAACCAGCAGGATGTGGAGATCTATGTTCCAATATTTCTTTTGCCCAGCATTCTGATGTTTCCTTGGCAGCCTAAAGCAGGAGTTTACCAGTACACCATCCAGGTATGCCAGAGAAGTACCCAGCTGCAGGGAGTATTGCTCAGGCAGGCACAGCGAGGCCTGAAACCACCAACTTCGGGTTGACTTTGGACACTTCAGGCACAGTGGCATCCGAAATGTAATTTGGAGGAACTTCATGGGATGTTGGTTAGAGAAATTAATACATAGTTTAAAAAAAGCACCAAAAAACCAACAAATATAAAAACCCTACTGACTTTTATCTCGTCTTCCTCGCGCACCCATGCCTGGAGCAGTCTGGAATTCCGGGAAGCAGCTTACACACAAAGCTCCACAGCAATCATTAGAGGCTGCCCTTTGCTGGCAAGGATTGGAAATAGGAATGGGAGTGTGAAGTGACTGCAAAAAGGGCATGACAAGATTAATTAGCAGCACTGTGCCAGCCTTGGACATCAGTATTCCTCACTCCCCACACACCTCGTGCTCCTCATACAAAGTTCCAGGGAGGCAAAGGCCACAGCTCATTTACAGAAGGGATGTTTTCCATACATTTCTTAGGTGTGTCCTTGCTCCCAAGCTGTCAGTTATTCCATGTGCTTCATGAAGAAAATGATTTGTGTTCCAGTATCCAGTATTTCCAGTCTAACTAAGGACAAGGAAGCTGTGCTTTGTCAGGCCAGACTCCTGTCCTAGACCAGTGATACCCAGCCCCTGCACTCAGGTGTTGGATGCACAGTTCCTGCCTCTCCCTTTCAGCAGAAAGTAGTGCTCAGTTTTGGATCTATCTAAATAAACCATATCTAAAGAGGCAGCAGGACACTTGGTGCCAGGCTCTTCTCCCAGGTAACAAGGGACAGGATGAGAGGGAATGGCCTCACATTTAGATTGGATATTGGACAAATTTCTCCACAGAAAAGGATGTCAAGCACTGGCACAGGCTGCCCAGGGTGGTGGTGGAGTCACCATCCCTGGAAGTGCTCAGAAATCATGGGGGTGTGGCACCTGAGGACATTTTTCAATGGTGGACTTGATAATCTCAAAGGTTTTTTCCAGCCTTACTGATTCAGTGATTCCATGAAGGGAATCAATCTCATAGGGATTAAACTGCATTCTCCAGTGTAAATCTAAAGGTAGCTGTTGAGTTAAGCACTGCATCTCTACTTCCCTATTCTGTGGGATTAGTTTGGTTTACTTCATGCTATTCCCGACCACACCAGCAGAGTGTGGTAAAAATTCTTAGTACAAATCTGTATTTTCAGTGTTCATTGTAATTCTGCTGGAGTTTTCCCAGAAAGAGAAAGTAAATGTGGTTTTGTTTCCCAGCTCTTTCACAGTTCTATTCTTGCCTCACCTTATCTTGCATATAATGAAATATCTCACTAGAGAACATTCCTTGATGATACTGCAATAATTGTGTTGGTATTCTTACTTAACTGTGATTTTTTTCAATAAAAACATAGAAACTTTTTTCTCCCAAGATTTAAATTCTGCTGAAACGGAGACCTTTCTTCTGATCTCCATCCCACAGAAGCAGTGGTGGTTGTCAGCAGCACACACACAGCTCCACTGTTGTTCCTGCCTCTCCATCAGTGTTTGCCTCCCACTCCGTAGCTTCAGTCAGGCTGTTTCAAATGGGTGAATAGACTTTTCCTGAAAATAAGTTGAAAGGGATTTTTGGATCTAGCCAAATTCTGTTTATAGCTAAAGTAACTCCCTCCAGATGGTATCAGAATGCCTGGCAGGATTTACTTTGTCAGCTGTCTGGTTTGCTGGGGGTTGCTTTGTTCATGTTTGTGTTAGTGAGGTGGTTTCAGGAGAGGTGCAGTGCCAGCTGGGGGATGCTGGGCACGAGGAGGTTCCTGGTGTGTGTGAGGGCATGAGGAGGTTCCTGGTGTCT
This sequence comes from Vireo altiloquus, assembly GCA_013396875.1. Taxonomy (NCBI): domain Eukaryota; kingdom Metazoa; phylum Chordata; class Aves; order Passeriformes; family Vireonidae; genus Vireo; species Vireo altiloquus. Next base: position 61,632 of record VZRF01007248.1, read on the forward strand.
GTCCCTCATGGGTACCAGTGGGCAGCTCCCCTGGCAGGCTCGGGGCAATGATCAGGCTGCAGGGGAAGCTGCTGCTCCCCTCCTCTCCTCAGTGCACACTGACTGCTGGAGACAGACAGGGTAGTCAGGGGTCTGGGGTTTATGGCAAGATGAGACTTCATACACTTACTAAGAATTGGGTATTTCTGTTGTGTTTTCTGCTCATCTCCCTGTTTCAAGTAAAATACCTTTACAAATGTGCTGAACTCTTGGATTCTTTTAGCCTTTCTCACCACATCCCATGCATCTCCTGTCACACACCACTCACTACACATGTATTCGTCTGTGTCCTTCTGTAATCACGTTGTGCATGTGCTCAGAGGAAGGAAGAAGGGAAATGACCCTCCTCTTCATTTTCTTTTTATTCTCTTTTCCTGGTAAAAATTACTAGCTAAGCTCCTGCATGATTTAGATTTGTTTGTTTTCCACACTGTCCTTCTCGACAAGATTTATCGCCTTGTTCATTTTTAATTATGCAACAGGTTAAAGGAAATGCTGAGGAAGTTAAATTAAAACAATATACATAAAAAAACTGCTCCAGTGTTCACCCTTGTTTTACTCTGATGGAACTTTTGACATTTATTTTGATGTGTGAAAGCTGAAATTAAAATGAATGAAGGGTAGCAATTTTCTCATCTCTCTCCTATTTCACCTTGCTTATTTGAAAGTTCTGAGGTGTTACTTTGTATTTCTCATTCTCAGTGCATTCCTGGTTTTCATGCAAGATATCCAAAGGCAAGATATCCAAGCTAAGAAATTTAGAACCACGTACTTAATTAAGATTTTTCTCTCTGTATTCCAGGCTCAGGGTGGAAGTGGCAACTTCAGCTGGTCCTCTTCTAACCAGGCAGTAGCTACAGTGACAGTGAAAGGAGTGATGACAACTGGAAGTGATGCTGGGGTCAGCATTATTCAGGCATTTGACGTTCGGAATCCGTTGCATTATGGAGAAATGAAGGTAAGAGATTTATTTTTCAGTGACTGTTCTTAAATACAGCTTTTGGAAACAGTGAAGGAGCTGAGAATGCCATAGGCATTCCTCTTCCAAAACATTCCCAGGAGGTTTCCCTGCCTGGACTGTGGCAGGTTGAGTGATTGGTTTCAGTTTGTGCTTTAGGGAATCAAAGTGGCCCCAGAGGGAGTGGTGTGATGAATTAAAATCTGTTCAGAATTTAGCTTACACACTCGCTCTGAAGTCATTCTCTGAACAGCCCAGGATGCTGCTTTCTAGCAGTGCAGCAGTTACCAGCAGGAGACACAGGAATGAAGATTTTTTCAGCTAAAACTTCTTATCCTCAAACATAAGTCAAAGCCTGAAGACAGAAAGAAACCTTCTGCCCATGTGAGCTTTCAGAGCAGCATATTGCACAATCTGAATAGGTTATTTTTGAATGCCTTTGTTCTTGTGTTAGGAGCTGCTTTCTTTGTGGAATAGCTCTTCAGAGTTCTGTTTACTGACCTCAGTGAACAAGTTTTAGTAGTAGTAGTTTTAGGAGTAGTTAATCCACGCAGATTCCAGCTTTAACTCTGTGATGTATGGTTTGGTATCCTGAAGCCAGTTGCAGAAGATTAATTAGTTAAGATACAGCAAATAAAAGCTTTGATCATAGTGATTGTTATGAAATCTGAGGTGGATTCTTTAATGGATGCTAAGTCTGTCTGAGCTGGTGCTGGTACCTCCTGGAGACACCACCCAGCTTAGTCCACACCCCAAAGTCTGCAAAGCAGAAGAGAGGGTTACAGGGGTAGCAGTAAAAGGAAGGCTCAGCAAGCTGCTGAGGGAGAAGAGCACTGAAACACAGCTGTTCCTGTTCTTTCCTCCCTCAGGTGTACGCAGCCGAGCCCAGCGCCATGGAGTTCACTCCCTGCCAGGTGGAAGCTCACGTTGGGCAGGTCCTGGAGCTGCCCCTGAGGGTCAGTGGCCGGACGGGTGTGGAGAGAGGCGAGCTGGTCCCACTGAGCGACTGCTCCCAGCTGGAGCTCGTGGTGGAGGTGGAGAACCCTGGCGTGTTCAGCCCCCTCGAAGGTGCCTTAACTCCCTCCCTGTTTGGAAGTTAAATTGGTAAAGGGTGGTACCAAGTCACCCCTCTCCCTTCAATCACTGTTTCATGGCTCTGTATGGGATCCCCACAGAAGTGCCAAACTTCAGCGGGGAGGGGATCCCAGTAGTTTTATTTTGAGGGTGCATTTGCTTCCAGGGCTGGGGCAGCCACAGCTTCTCTGGGCAGCCTGTGCCGGAGCCTCACCACCCTCACAGCCAAGAATTCTTTCCCACCGTCCCATCTAAACCTTCTCTCATTCAGTTTGAAGCTATTCCCCCTTGCCCTGTCCCTACATATCCTTGTAAAAAGTTCTCTCCATCTTTCTGGCAGGCTCCCTTCAGACAGCCTTGTTGAATTTGATGAACGTGCCCAGGCATTTCTTTCCAAATAAGCTCTTGTGTATTTTTAATTGATCTGACAGGAAGACTTAAGCCAAGTGCTGATTTTTGCAGTGGAGTGAGAGTGAAGGCTGAAGCTCAGGGGTACACCAGGCTGGTGGTTGTGTACTCCCATGGGCACGTGCGCCTCAGTGCTGGCATCGCCATCGCCGCCTACCTCCCACTCAGGGTGAGTTTGCTCTGCTCTGGAGCAACCATCAAACACCTTCAGAGAGCAGCTTATGTAAGGAACAGCTCTGAAAAACCAAGGGGGGTGGGTTTACATTCCACCACTGGCTGGTTCAGTGAAGGAAATAAGAAAGAAGCTGAGTGAGGGTCAGCAGATGGAAATACAGAAGAGGCAACTTCATTACCTCATCTGCAGAGGCCTAGCACTGCAGAACTGAAGTCTCAGTGTTTGACCACAGCTTTCCCCCAATATGGAAAAAATGTTAGTGCAAATCCTACAAATTTGTGGCTGTAATGATGTAATATGATGTTGTGAAACACAAACAACAAATGGTTTTTGTGTACTAAGTGTCAGGGTAATTGCTGTGGTGATGAACAGCACAGGCTGTCCCAGGGAAGCACATCAGTGCAGGATTTGTTAGAGAGATTTGAAGGAAAACTTGTGTAGGAGAATAATTACATACACAGAACTGTTCTGGAGAGAGCACTGTCAAGTGAAATTACAATCTGACATTATTTCATTCATTTAAAATACTTCCTTTAAAAGTGTAGCAGAATACTACCTCTCTGTGCTCAGATGGGTATATTAAGAGTCTCCCTTTTGCTGTAGTTCTTCACAAGAGAGATGTGATTAGAATGCAGCTAAAACTTTCCTTTGGATCCATGGCTTCCTTTGAATGTAATCCAGCTGGACAGAATCCTTCTGGATTTTGGTGAGGCTCTGTTTTTCACTAAGTGTGCTGACAAACCACTGCATGGGAGACATCACAGCCTAATCCAGTAACCAGTACAGCTGTTCCTTCAGAAGGAAGTTGCAGAGCATAACCACACTGTGTAAATAGATTATTAATTTTTAATTGATTAATTGCTTACAGGCTATCGATCCACCATCCATGGCTTTAGTGACTTTGGGCTCCTCTAAGGATATGTTGTTTGAAGGAGGACCAAGGCCGTGGGTCCAAGAACCTTCCAAGTTCTTCAGGAACGTCGCTGCTGAGGATGCAGAAAGCATTGTCCTGTCTTTGCTGGAGCCTCCCACGCCTCGAAATAACAACCAGCACTGGGTTAGGGTGCTGTGCAGGAGCCTGGGAGAGCAGGTAGGTGCCACAAGGGATCTGTGTTGCCCTCAGTCAGGCACTGAGAACTGGCTCCAGACAGATTTATGGTGCCATATACCTGGTATACAGCAAGATGTTTTATAATAAGCCAGTAAAGAACTTGTCTAAGTACATTGTTTATAGGTTGTGATGCAGGTTTTAGAGTGAGCATTTCACAGCATTATGTTAAAAAGTGGTTTATGATGGGTTTATTGCAGTATAAACCCGAGTTGTGGAAACCTTATGTTGTGAAATGCATTGAACATCCTGATGAGTGCAGGTTCAGTTTGCATGAACAGGATCAGAGCAGAAGGTTACTGAGCAGGCTGACTCCTCTGTCTGCTCCTCTTAAACACATTACCTTCCTGTGTAATTCTGTTTTATCCCAGCAAATGGCAGCCACAGGGATTGACTGCTCTGCTCTCTCTGCAGCCTTGGTGAGCGTGGCTGTGCTCATTCTCCACCTGGTTTTGTTCTCTCCAACATGTAGAAGTGATTTATCCTGTTTTATTCACCCTCCCCAGCCCATGAAGCTTTTAGCTTTGATTTAATGTTTTCCTCCTACCATTCTGCAAGGCCTGAGCATTTTGTGGGGCTGCCAAGTTCCAGTGATTTCCTCAGTGGGCACTTTGCAAAGTGGAGCTGTTTGTTAAGTGCAGAGGCAGAAGGAGCAGCCCTTGGTGTGCAGGTCTGTGTGTGGCTGGCTGTCCCCAGCACAGCACACCTGTGTGAGGGGATGAGGCAGGGCACCAGAGCTCCCTCAACCTTCTCTGGCTTTAGATCCACTTTGTTTTGCTGAAGGCTAAAAAAGGAGTGTAAAATGAAAGACGAGATGTTTTTAAACACACTGAAGTGACTATAAATGTTGCCTTTGGGCTGTTCTATTCTCACTCTGCAAGAACACATGTTGTTTCCTTTTGCAGTTACAAGAAATTTGTTGTTTGAATCAAGTTTGATGGTAATGAACATGAACACCTAGGAAGAGTTCTCAGGAACAGTACTTCCATAGTGATAAAGAACTGTTCTTGAAATATGCTCCCCCTTTTACATCTTCCTGTGTCTTAATAGTGCTGTAAATCCCCAAGAGCTGTATTTTTGCTTTTCCTTCTGGTATGGGTGTAACTGAGACCTGTGGAAACACAACATTCCTAAACTCGACTCTTTGCTCATTTGCTCTTTTCAGGTTATTACCTTAACAGTTGGGAACAGCCCCACAGTGACCAACCCTTTCCCAGTGGTTGAACCTGCTGTGGTGAAGTTCCTGTGTGCTGTCCCTTCCCGGCTGACTCTGATTCCTGTGTATGGCAGCCCTCAGCTTGATCTCTCCTGCCCTTTGCTCCAGCAGAACAAGCAAGTGGTAAGCCTGGGAAGAGACAGGAGAAGGTGTTCTTAGAGCTGAGAAATCAGTGCTTGGAGCTGCATGTGCCAAATCAAGTGTCTGTGCTGCTGCAGGGGGAGCAGTAACTGGAGCTGTGGCCATCCTGGTGCCCAGCTCCTGCACAGAGCAGGCTTGGGGGGTCCTGCAGTACATGGGCAGTGTGTTTGTGTAGATTATCAGACATAAAGAACTTGGCTATTCTGTTTTTATTCCATATTTCTTCTCTATCCTAATGAGACCTCTCACATGTTAGCTGCTGAGTAAACCACGTTTTGTTGTGTTAATATTCCCAGGCAAATGTAAAAGTCATCCTCCTTCTCTAAAACTCTGGTGCCTGTTGAGTTGATGAATCATTTTAAATGGCTTCTATGTAATAACAGGAGGAGAAGGAGATTTTTGTGTATTATTAGCCACTTCAGAGCTCACCTGCTTTCCTGGCTCCATTATGTGTCAGTTAAGCCTGCCTTGCACTGCTGTTGCTAATGCACTTCACAAGAACACCACCAGAATTCTGAGCTTTGGCAAACAGCAGTGTTTGTCATTATTTGTTTGAATTCTAAAAACAATTTCATTGAGCTGTCGTTCAGTTTTGAATGGTGGTGGTTTGGGATCGTTTGTTTGTTTTAAGGTAATTCACTGGCTAAAAACCAACCAAACCCATCCTCTGGGAAAAGCCCCTCAGAGTTGACAGAGGGACAGAGTGCTCTGAGTTGGGAGGGACCCACAGGGATCACCTAGCCCAGCTCTGCATGGCCCCTCCAGGACTGAGCCTACATGGTGTAACAGCTGAGATCATCTCAGGGCTGCTGGAGTACAGCTTAATGACTTTGTTTTAATGAACATTCCTTGTGTACTGATGTTGTAACAAACCTCATGGAACTCAGCATAAGTTTTCTTCAATGATTAAGAAATCCTCTTGTATCTGTTCAGTTCAAAATATTCCTTCTTTTTCAGGTTCCTGTTTCCAATTACCGCAATCCAGTGCTGGATTTGGCTGCCTATGACCAACAAGGCAGGAAATTTGATAACTTCAGCTCTCTCAGTGTTCAGTGGGAATCAACAAAAAAAGCCATTGCTCGTATTGAGCCAGAGCTGCCCATGGAGCTCACTCTGAAGGAGGAGAGGAATGGTCAGAAGAAAATGCATGGTGAGCATTGCATTGTTTGAAGGCCAGGATTAAATCTGTTTGGTAATGCCTGAGCTTCATTAAATTACTGTAATCTGCAGTCATACTTCAGCTTAACATGGATGTGCATTTTTTTAGTGTGTGCTACTAAAGGGAGGAGAAAAAGGAACCAAGCCCAATGTCTAGAACCTGTCTTGAGAGGGAGAATTCCTGTGTGATGAGGATGGTTAGAAGAGCTAAGTAGTGTATTTCTCATCTTTGTTGCCTTCTAGGCTTACAAACTGTCGTAGTTGACCGTGAGTTTGGAACTGCTGCCATCTCTGCCACTGCCACTGGATTCCAGCAGCCCCACCTGAAGGCAGCCAGAGCCAAAATTCCGGTAACAGCTCTGGGGGAGGGTTGCCATTTCCCTGGGATCAGTGCCTGCTGTTCCTGGGATGGATTTATTTCCACCTTGCACAGCACTGCACAACCAAGGCAGCTCCGAGGTGGAATCTGGAGACAGGTTCATAGAGCAGTGGTTTGGTGCTGGTTCATGGCTTTGCTGCTTTCCCCTGCACGAGGTGCTGCTAGCCATATCAAATATATCCAGGTCCTTGGGAGTTCTTTAACCATCTGGGCAAGAGAAGTGTTTCAGTTGGTTTTGTTTCAATTTAAGCTTTTTAATGAATTGGTGAATCTCTGCTGCTTGTCCTTCACTAAAGCAGCCATGTGCTTCGTGCAGCTGTCACTGGGGAAAGCAAATGGATTATTGCCACTGCAGAGCTGGGTGGGAAGGTTCTGCATGAGCAAAGCAAAAGCTGACTGATTCTTCATATGGACCATATGTTAGTCTGGGCTCTGACTAATGCTCTCTTTTCCTTTTCCTGAGAGGCTCCTCTGTTGTGCATTGCCAGCCATGAGCCCAGGCTCTCATTTCACAAGTCATCAGCCACTGAAATATTTGGTTTGTAGATACTCAACCTAGGGAAGAAAAACAGCCAAAGGCAGTGATGATGAGCAAAGAGGGCAGGTGTAAACAGATGGCAGTTTTATGTTTATGTCACTTTTTAAACTGAATATAAGGGCAGGTTTCAGCCTGTGGGATAACCTGGCACGTGCAATAACTGACTCTTGAAAAATTGAATTTTTGTTTAACTCTGCTAAGTAAGATTTAAGTGGGTTTGGACTATATGCAGTACCTTGAAAACAGAGTTGAGGCAGAGTAAAATACACAGTGAGAAGTTACAGTATTTAACTCAAAGCAGGTACCAGATGGGCACCAGTAATGGGAAGTACCCTGTGGGCCAGGTTCCTCTCAGCAGGGCCCACGTTTGGCATCTGCTTAGTAAATTCTTTGAGAGATGATCTCTTTTGCCACTTGGTTCTTGACTTTTCTGTGAGGTTTCTTAAAAAATTGAGTTGTAATATGGACACTTGAAGTTCTGCAGTCATTTTATAATTCACTGTGCTCTGCTTTGTTAGACCAATATTCTTTCTTACTTTTAGAAATAGTTAGAAAAGTGAATGCTCCAAACTTTGTCTTGAATTCAGAGGTGTTTATTGTTTTTCAGAGTGGGGTAAATGTATGTAATCTGGCACTGGAGTTCTCTTAAGTTCTATTCTCTGTGTTTAAGTTTGGGAGGACTCTTTGGCAGTTTTAGATGCCAGTTCTGCTGCACTTCTCTGCTCATGTGTTGTTTTTTTAAATGAGGTAACTTGGCTGCTTTTTTCAAGTACATCAGCAGTGGGCTGCTCTGTTCTGCTTTCAGACCTGCCTGTTCTCCTTTCTTGCAGCCAGAAATACAAACAGCAATCCAATAGATGGGATATTAAGATGCCTTGATCACTGTTCCATGTTTAAGTGGAACACCCTATTATGTCATTAGGGAAAGATGACATCCTTTCTACATCAAGGAAATAATTCTACTAATTAGGTGAAATGGGTGCAGAGTAGTGACTTCCTCTAGAAACCTTTTTCCTTTTCTGAGCTAATGTTGTTATGAGAGAGTGATTAAACCTGCATCTGGTCCAGTGTTCATGTACTTAAATTTAAGGAAGAATTTCTCTTGGTGGCCTGCTAAGAAGAATCACGAAAAGATGAGTTAGAAGTAGAAACCTTTGTGTGTTTGCCTTATTCTGCGTGAGCTCAGGCCATGTCTCCTGTCTGTGCTTGTCAGACATTCCCTGATCCTGCAGTGCCTTGGCCAGGGCTGCAGAGCAGACCATGCCCTGAGGATGCCCTTCCCTGGCCAGGAGGGACTGACTGAGCCATCTGGGTCTTGTGGGCATCTCACAACCTCAGCTTGTGCTCTGGCTCTTCACTCTTCTCCTTTGAACATCCTCCCTGCCCTCCCAGGGGACTGGCAGTGCTGTTATCTGCTCTAAGTGCTGAACTTGTTGTTGCAGCATGAAGCTGTGCTCCCAGGGCCTGCCAGCATTGAGCTGATGCTCGTGGAGGATGTCAAAGTGAGCCCTGCTGGGCTCTCCATCTACAACCACCCTGACGTCCAGGTAAGAGCTGCTCTGCTGCTTTCCAGCATCCCATGTTGTAGGAATGTGGAAGCAGATCAGCTTCACTAGGAAGGTACAATCTTAATTCTGGACACTCTTCTGGTTTTACAGGCAGAACTTCTCATCCAACAAGGTTCTGGGTATTTTTTCATTAATACCAGTGTGCCAAATATTGTAAGAGTGACACATGAGGAGACTCAAGGCATTGCTTTGGTGAGTGCAGGATTTTGTGATTTTACACCTTTTTGGCAACCAGGTTATCATTCTGCAGCTTCAGCTGCAGAAATAAGAAATGAATGCAGATTTGAAATGCTTTCTACAGTGAACAGTAATAAAACTGTATGTTTGCATTGCTGCTTTCATTAGGCAACAATTGGAAATGAAACAAGTTGCTTTAAAGAATGGTTTTTATAAAGGTATAATTTACAGATTTGTCTTTTAAGAAGTAATGCTGATAAAGCTGTGAAGTAATGATAATTAAGGTGGAAATTAGAATATCAAAAGAATTTTTGAAACATTTTGATTGTGTCTAACTGTTTCAAGTGTGAGGTGGGAATATTTTTTCCGACTAGGCACAGAGGTGAGGAAAAAGTAGAAGAGATGAGGGTTTTTTGTACATAGTACACTGTTTATAGTCTTAATAGTTTTTTAGTCAGGTCTCCCTGATGGGTTTAAGTGATGTACATGAGATAAGTTCAGTGCTCTCGTCTGGAATTCAGGAGTGGAGCAGTGACAGCAAGATAGGCTTTGTGAAGTGTAGAAAGAGATTTAACTGCCTGTCAGATTAAAGGAGAGAACTCCACTTTTAACACATTTTGAACAAATGCAGCCCCCCACACACACTTGGCAGGTTTACTAGCCCTGCGTGCTGTGTTTGGGTTAAATCCCAGTGCCACCTCTGGGTTTTCCACGGGAGCAGCAGAATGGCCTGGGAGAGCAGCAGGCTCTGCCAGGCTGCTGCCATGGCAGTGCCAGTGCAGCCAAGCTGACAGAGGATGAGCTGGCAGTAAACTCTTCTGAGAAACTCAATTTGAGTTATCTGGAGCAGTGATTCCCAGACTTTCCACTGGGGCTGCCAGGGATGAATTCTGTACCTCTGCCTCTGCTTTTGACACAGCAGTTTTTCTGGGCATGGGTGGTAGCAGGGGAGGAGGGAAATGTGTTCACCAGTGCAATATCCCTGGGTCCTGGGAGCCAGTGGACACCCGATGGGAGAGGAGAACAGCAGAGGTAGCTGAGGCAGGAAGAGTTTAAAAGTTGTAGTAGCCCTGCTTGCCCTTTCCCTGTGCTCATTTCCTTTCTCTGGGCTCCCAGCCCAGCTGAGCTCCACTCCAGCTCCCTCCCCTGGCCACATCAGCCCCTCTGTTAGCCACCCTCTTTGGGAACTGCTGCTCTTCTGGAAGCTGACCTTTATTAAAACTTCACATCCCTTTCTATTTTGAGGCAGAAGTGAGAGTGGTACCCTCAAAGAACAAAATGTGAGCTCTTCCCAGAGCTCTGCTGCTGACTCCTGTAGTGCTGCCGAGCAGAGCTGAGAGCTCAGTGAGCTCCTGTGCCCTGGGGGCACAGCCACCTCCCCTTCTCAGAGTGCAGAGCACAGAACAGGACACCCCACTGAGCCCTGGGCACAGGGCAGAGCTGGGACTGTCCCAGGTCTGTGCCAAGGTCAGGCAGTAGCAGGGGAGCTGCAGGGGCATGTGAGTGGGGTGTGTGTGCATTGGGAGAGAGGACCTGGGGGTGGGCACTGAGTTCTGAGGGCTTGTGTTTGTGAGCAGAACTCTCTTTCTTCATTGTTTTATTCTCTGCCAATTAAGAAGAGTAATATTCTCTTTCTTAAAAATTAATGGAATAATGGTTGTATTAAAGAAATACCTGATCTGTCAATCATCCTCCTTCTTGCCAGGATCTACCACCAGGTTTTGGCTGCTCATTGAGATGAAAAGCAGTAACAGTAGAGTACAAATCTTGCAGGATGCAATATCAGTGCTTTATAGGCATAATCTTTGTCCTTGGTTATTTTTTGTTTTCCTTATCACTTTGTTTTTCACTCTAAGTAAAGTTTTGTTGCTCTAAATGATTTGTGTGGTTTTTTTCCTGATAGCAGGAGAATAACAGGATGCCAGACTGTTCTGGATGAAGAGCTGTTAATTCACTTGGTGCCTGGGGGCTGCTTGCACTAGCTCAGCAGCATGATACTTTTTACATACGTTTTACAGCTTGATTTTTATTTTGGTGGAAGAATTCTCTGTGTCTAAGCTTGGAGATTTCTGTATCCAACTGCTTCTGCCCTGAAAGTGATACAGATTTTATCCTGTGAACAACAGGCAAAGAAAATAAGTGCTATAACGCAGTTTTCTTTCGGCACTGCAGGTGCAGCCTCTGCTCCCTGGATCAGTGACTGTAATGATTCATGACTTGTGTCTGGCTTTCCCTGCCCCAGCTGAAGCTGAAGTTCATGTGTCTGATATCCAGGAACTGTATGTGCGAGTTGTTGACAAGGTCAGTGCCTCTGAAGCAGCATTAGGAGCTGATCCAGCCTGCCCTGAGTGCCTGTGCTGGTCCTGACACAGAGAGCAGACACAGACAAGATGCTGCAACAGAGAAACAACACTGCTCTCGCTGTGTCCCAGCCTCTCCCTGCCAAACTGACCCCTTTGGGTTAGAAGTGTCTCAGTGTCAGGTGTCTGTTCATGTTCTGTGCGGCAGCAATCTCTACTTTTGCATTTACCCAGCAATGTTAATCCATAATTGATATGGACATGCTCATTTACATTTCCTCTTGTTTAAAGTGAGCAATTCTTTTAGGAGTAGGTTTTGCCTCAAGGTCATTTTCCATATGTCGGGTTTTAAAACTGAACAATAAAAAGGTCCAGTTCATTCTACTTACCAGCTTGTGTGCACCTTAAACAAAATAAGTGTTGATATTTCTGGATGTTTTAATTATGCGCTTGCCAGCTGAAGGACCTGAATTCATTCATTTCATTTGACACTAACTCTAGCTGGCAGGGATTAGTCTTTAAGATCAGTGCTAATCTAACCTTGGGGCTCTATCTCCACCACCCTGCTACAAGTGTAATACAAAATAAAATGAAAACGTTTACGCTAATAAGTCAGAGTGGTTTGAATGCAAAACTGGATGTGTCTGTTCCAGGTGGAGATTGGAAAAACAGTTAAGGCTTTTGTCAGAGTTCTGGATGACTCGAAAAAGCCTTTTCCAGCAAAATACTTCCCTGTCATGGATCTCAGTCTAAGAGCAGCGTCTCAGATTGTCTCACTTGTGTAAGTTAATGGATTTTTAAAATTAATCCGTGAATAAGAATTAGCAAAAAATGAATAAAAGTATGAGGTTGGAGGGATGGTCGTATATAATGACTGAGGTTTTATTTATTTTAATTTTGTGAAGTCTTAATTACCTGTTAAAGGTAAAAAATTATTATTTATGAGGGAAATTGCCTGAAGTAACAGCCTGAATGTTTGTGGCTGATGATGAGACTGCATTCCTCCAGTGTGATGTCTGATGAAGCTTTGTGCACCTTGGAAGCAGTGACTGGGCAGATGATGTCAGGTGAAGAGTGCTGTGTGAAGGCACCTCTGATGTTATCAAACCCCCTCTGTCTGTCACTTGTTCCATTTTCATTTCAGGTTGTTTAATTTAATTTTTATTTAATGTTACAGCACAGGTTGCATGGAGCCATCCCGTGTGGAAATGTGGTGCTTCCCTCAGCTCTGCCTCAGACACAGTCACGTAGCCTTGTGGTAGATCTGTGGGCACCACATCAGTCCTTTGCTCTGTTATTTGTAATTTCCTCAGTGAATGTCTGTGTTTAATGGATTTCTTTGCTGCAGCCCCCTCAGGGAGGCTCAGGATGACCACACTGCTGCTTTCCTGGTGCGTGGCATGACCATTGGGCAGACAAGTCTTACAGCAACTGTGGCTGACAGAAGAGGGCAGAGAATCAACTCAGCTCCCCAGCAAATTGAAGTAAATAATTTCAGATAAAATATATGCATAAATAAGGTCTGTGCTACAGTGGAACAGGAATATATAAATTATAGTTACAGTATAATAATCAATTTGCCAGAAAATTCATTCTGTCTGGAAGTTGACCTAATGTTAGTCTGTTCCAGATTTCAGTGTTAACTGCAGATGATGAGTTAAATTTCTGCATGCTCAATTTACTTTAATTAAGCACCTTAAGACTCAATTTTACACTTGTACTGTTCTGTGACGTAATTTATCTGATTGAGGGATTCTGAACATAGGTATTCTTATTTCTGGTTTTAGGTCTTTCCCCCATTTAGACTATTGCCAAGGAAAGTGACCCTAATTATTGGTGCCATGATTCAGGTGAGGCATCTTCTTACATATTTTATGTTGTAATTTCTGTTGTAAAATGAATATTCATAACTGGATTTTCAGCAGTAGACATTTAGCTGCATTCACACTGAATGCACTGACAGGATTGTTGGAGAGGAACTCTGGGCAAGGTCCTGGAGTGACAGGACAAGGTGGAGTGGCTTCAAACCTGACACAGGGCAGGGCTGGATGGGATATTGGGAAGGAATTGTTCCCTGGGAGGGTGGGCAGGCCCTGGCACAGGGTGCCCAGAGCAGCTGTGGCTGCCCCTGGATCCCTGGCAGTGCCCAAGGCCAGGCTGGACACTGGGGCTGGGAGCAGCCTGGGGCAGTGGGAGATGTCCCTGCCATGGGACAAGATGAGCTTTAAGGTCCCTTCCAACCTAGCCTATTGCATATTTCTGTGAGGAATACTCCTCTGAACAAGAATAATTTCATTCTTGAGCCAGCTTCCATTTTGCTGTATTGCTGGATCAAAGGATTTGTGTTTGTTTTTGTCAATGGAGTGTCAGCTTTTCTGGTGTTCAGTACCAGCACAGCACAGATAAATCTGTCAGCTCCATGAAATTAGGCATGGTGGGCTTGTTGTACAAACAGACACAGAGCAGAGCTCCACACAGGGCAGTGAGGAGAAAGGGAGATGAAGTTCTGACACTTCATGGAGTGGAGGAGCATCAGCCTATGGTGCCCTGTGAGGCACAGGGCCCACGTGTGCTCAGCTCACACATCTCCCAGGCTGGCATCTGCAGGGCCCAGTGTGCAGGGGAATGAGCCCTGAGCTGCCAGGGAAGGAGCAGGCGGCACTGAAGTCACTGCGGTGCTGAGCAGGGAGGGCTGTGCCCGTAATGGTAACCAGAACTGTCTGAAGGGTTCATGAATTGTTCTGTGCTCTTCAGATCACTGCTGAAGGAGGCCCCCAGCCTCTCTCCAACATCATTTTCTCCATCAACAACGAGCGCATTGCATCCGTGAACAGCTCTGGGCTGGTCAGAGGAGTGGCCCTTGGCAGTGGGGTGGTGACAGGAGTGCTGCAGGCTGTCGATGCAGAGACAGAGAAACTTGTGCCAGTGTCCCAGGTAATGTTTGTGGTGCTGTTTGGGGCTCTCTGCCTCATGGCTCTGAAAGGGGGCACATAGTCTCTGCATGGGCAGTGTTACCTTGTGCACTTCTCTGGTTTCCTGAAGACAAAAACTCAGTGTCCCTTCCTCCCTGGCCTGTGGACTTACACATGTGCTGCCATGGAACAGGCAGGTAAATCTTGCTGTGCCTTCAAGCAGAGTTTCACAGATAACCATGGGGGCTTTATGACCAGTCTGATATCTTCAGGATTGGTTAGTGAGTCTAGAAAAGCCCACGTGAAGAAGCCTTTCTAGCACAGCAGAAGGTTGTCCTTGCCTGCATTCCCTCTTAGGTCAGTAGGATCCAGAAGGCAGCTGCTGCCCAAGGAAGTCTCTTCAGCTGCAGCAGTCTGTATAGAACACTGCCATCCCTTGGGGTCTGAACCCATCTGTGAGGTACAAGCAGTGAATCCCTGATACTCCATCAGAATCTGTGTCCTTAGGTTTTCCTGCAGCTGAGTGTGAGGGAGGTGAGCTGGCCTGCAAGGGAGCACAAGTCCCTGGGACTTTCATGAGACTCAGAGCAGCAGAACTTGGGCCAAATCTTATGACTTCTTCCTTTGAGCTCGGGGCAGCACAGCTGCTGTGAACCACAAAGCTCTGCTGCTTGAAAGGTGTCAGCACAGGCCAAGAGGACACAAAGTAATTTTTAAAAAAATAAAATATAAAGAAATCTGTGCTTTTTAATGCATGGGCAGCAGCCTGCCCTAATGGTGGGACAGGAGGCAAAGTGAACTTGAAAGGTAAATCTGGTGCCCAGTGAGATCCAGGTCTGACCTTTCCTCCCCAGTATATAGCAGGAATAAAATCTATCAGGAAAGTGCTGATATATGGAGAGGAAATATCAGTGTCACACTGATCATCCTTTTATTCTCAGTTGTCCCATTTGGTGCTCTACGATTCTCATTTCCTTCTAACTCTCTCCATGTCTTCCTTTACCCCCTGGGTTTCTTCATCCCACTTCTGCTGGGGACACTGTGATCTTGTCCACTCTGTCTCTCACCTCTCAGCTCCATCATTCATGTCATCAGTAATTTTGAGCAGAGATTTGATTTTTCAATTTAGGGGGCATTTTTAAATGCCTGTCAATCAAAAGTTAACGCTTTTGTAGTTTTTTACAGTAATACTGAATTTGCCATCTGTATTTTCTCTGACAAGTCATGCAAATCACACGGCAGCAGTGATTAAATAATGGCACAACAGTGTCTGGAGCCCGAAAATGAAATCTGGTTTCTTGTTTGATAAGTGCTTACAGTGTCTGCCCTTCCTCCTTCCCAGGACAAGGTGGAAGTTGAGGTGGTGCAGCTGACAGCTGTCAGAATTCGGGCACCCATCACACGAATGAAAGCTGGCACTCAGGTGAGTTGGTTTGGGATTGGCTTCTGTCACCTTGGCGTGTTGGAACTGCAGGCTGAGGCCATTCCTGTCACATCAGCTGGTGGCACCACTGCAGCTCTGGGGGGAACCATTTTCTTCATAAGGGACCCCATCTCTTGATGAGTGAATTTGAATTCTCTTTGCTGTGGGCAGGTGTTTGGGTTGCATGCTGGCATTACCTAAGCAGGCTGGTTTCTCTCTTGCCAGATGCCAGTTTACGTCATGGGCATCACCAGCAGTCAGACTCCTTTCTCCTTCGGCAGTGCCGTG
The DNA here is from genome assembly GCA_013396875.1 of Vireo altiloquus. Classification (NCBI taxonomy): domain Eukaryota; kingdom Metazoa; phylum Chordata; class Aves; order Passeriformes; family Vireonidae; genus Vireo; species Vireo altiloquus. Next base: position 77,494 of record VZRF01007248.1, read on the forward strand.
CCAGGGTTAACGTTCCACTGGTCTGTCACCAAGAGGGACACTCTGGATGTCAGGACAAGGCACAGTGAGGTAAGGTGTGTGTGTGGTGCACGTGTGTGCAGCTTGGCACACGGAAACAACCACGTGGGGCAATGCAGGGAACGGTGCTGCACCACTGCCTCAAAATCCAGCCTCACTCGGCGGCACCGGGCGTGGCACTGCCTCGGTGCCAAGGTCTGGGCTTTCCACGAGTCAAACTTCATTCCCTTTCTCCTGTCCAAGGCTGCTTTTCAGCTCCCTGCAGACTACAACTTTGCAGTGGATGTTTATGGCAGAGTAAAGGGAAGAACAGGCCTGAAAGTTGTAGTGAAGGTCCTTGATGCTGCAGCCAACCAGTTCTACAACACAGCAAGAGAACTGTCTGATGAAGTCCAGATTCAGGTAGGATGATTTTCTTCACATGTTTCAAGTATCTTTTTCAGAACTGGATTAAAATCTGTATTTGAAGTCAGGAATTTGAAATGCAAAGGAGTAGCTCCACCTTTGGTTTATTTTTGAGACCTTACTGTTTATTATTCTATAATGTTCCTCATTTGGGCCCATTCAATTCGTGGGCTCATGGGGGCAGGGGGAGTCTAAAATAACTCAGGTGAATATGGGGTTCCCAACACCTTTTCCCTTGAGAAATCTTCTGTTTTCATCCTGCTTCCTAGTTTAGCCATAGCCCTGGAAATAAATGCTCTTCAGAGTAATTCGTAGAAGATACTGGCTCTCCTATTCTCAAATAGTCATGTTCAGCTGTCTTTTTTTACTATACACATTATACAAGGGGAAAAAAGAATGTTACTGGTCTGTTTGGGTTTGTTTGTTTTGAAGATTAAATAAAAAGAAGGAAATTACTGTCTGCACACAATAGTAGGCCAAAATGCCTCTTACTTTCCAGGTGTTTGAAAAACTTCATCTAGTCTCTCCAGAGGCAGAAACAGAGCAGATCTTAATGTCACCAAATTCCTTTATTAAACTCCGGACCAACAGGTCAGTGCTCAGTTTTCATACTGATTTGTGTCACCCCTCCGTCCAAACCGTAGGGCAGTTGTGTTTGAAGGGAGCTGTTTCAATCTTTCAGTATCACTGTACATCCATTTAATACACAACTTATCAGCTGGTTCATAGTATCTTATCTGTTCTCTGGGGCTTTGTCAAATCTTGTATTAGATTGTAGCTGGAAAATTCATTCAATACTAGGAACTTTCAGATCCTTTTTGTAAAAGCTGCTGAGCCAGTTAAAGCAGTATCCTGCTGCCTGCTTCCAGCAGAGGTTTTGATGGGTGATTGAGGCTTTGTGGGATGTACTTCTGTGTATTTCTTACACAGAGGCTATGGCTGGATTTTCAGATTAAAATGTCATTTCCAAATGAGAAATTCTTTTTACATAATCTGTTTTCAAAGACTGACATTTTAGACTCATATCAGGCTTGAAATGTAGTTTTCCCAGCATAATAATGGGCAGATAGAGACATTAGGACACACACTGAGGGCACAACTTTAGAGGCATCTACATTTTAGGGGAGGGAACGAAAGCCTTAGTTTCATAGGATCCCAGGATGGTTTGTGTTGGAAGAGACCCTAATAGGGTTTGACACATTTTAAGGGGTTCCCTACTTTGTGTTTTTCTTCAGGGACCGAGTGGCCTCCCTGAGTTATCGTGTCCTGGATGGACCAGATAAAGTCCCTGTTGTGAAGATCGATGAGAGAGGGTTCCTTGTCTCTGGCTCTGTGATTGGCTCATCCACGATTGAGGTGATTTCACAGGAGCTGTTTGGCATCAACCAGACCATCGTAGCTGCTGTTAAGGTACTGTCAGCTCTCTTCCTTTGCAGTTTCCTCAAGTACATCTTCACTACTGCAGCAAGGATTGTTGGCTGCACTGCTTGAACTTCACTTCTGAAAAATGAGCAGTGTAGGAATTAATAGTTCTGAGCTTTGAAACTTGGGACACCACGGAAGGTATGCCCATCATCTCTATTCAAAAAATCCTTGAGCCAAGAACTTCCTGCATGTGGCAACTTGAGTCTTGAGATACCCACTGCTCCCTTCCTCCTAACCCTTTTTACTGTCAGCATCTGTGTCCCAGCTGAAGGAGAAAGATGTACAATGGAGTGCTTTAAGTTATTTCTAAGTTTAACTCCTGTAATCACTGGGGAGTGGCTTGGTGGGTATTTCCCATAACGTTCAGCTTTGCCTGTAGGACAGGGTGTAGCTCTGTCCTCATGGGTGGAGAAGGAAACAAGAAATGGGGACCAGTGTCACTGAAGCCACTCCTGCTGCGAGGTGGTGGCAGTGAATTCTCCAGCTCTGTTACAGATGACCTTGTTTCTTCCCTTGGGCAAGTGAAAGACAGCTGATGAGTTTGGGGGTGGCTCAAATGCCATTTAGTCAGCACACAGTGGGACTGAAGGCACATCCCCCTGGCTGAGTTTGTCCTGTACACAGGATCTGCCAGGATGGTGATACGAAACTCTCTGTAGTAGGACCCATCTCAGTTCAGCACCTTGTACAGCTCATTTGTTTTCCTGTACTTAGTACAACTGTAGTGCCTTTATGGAAATGATATTTTTAACCTTGTGAGGTAACACAGTGCTGCTGGTTCATTTTATGGCTGAAGAGCTGAGAGAGCTTGAGAGGTTTTGCCGAAGGTCATGTCAAAAAACTTGTGACAGAGCTGGAGATGAGCTCGAATCTATCGTGTCATTCTAAGGCAAAGCTCTCTCCTTCACACTGTCCTTCTTTCATAAGGGCTTGTGTTGTCTGTTTATAAGTGTTCACAATTAACAACCAAACTGCTGCAGCAGCATCACTTAACACTTAGACCTTCAGCTTGGCTCAAAGAAGGACTCTTACGTAAGCCAGGGAGGATGGGGAAGAAGGAGTGACTGTGCTTATTGTGGGACCAAGCTAAGCACTTGCCTGGACCAGCTGCTCTCAGTATTGTGTTTTATTTTTTTTAAATTAAAAAAAGTACTTCAAAACCTCAGATGCTTTAACAGTAAATGGCTCTTTTCATCAATATTAAATTTAGCAGTTGTCCCTTGTGGGACAGTTGCTGAGATTTTTAAGTAAAGCAAGCTTGATAATCTGTCAGGGAAATGGGGTTTTTGTTGGCTTGTTGGGCAGAGATCTGTATGCATGGAGATTCTAACTGATGATAGCAGCCCGTGGAGCAGACACTGGGATATACTCATACTCTAGCCCCTTTTTTTTTTTTGGATTCACCAAAGATGTATTTTGCTTGAGGCCAAATTTGTCCTTTCCTTTTTAAGTTCTGACATGTACATTTTCAGATTGCTGAGTTTTACATTTTAGCTGAGCCTCTTAGGTCAGAAAAAAGGGGATTTTCCTACAAGATAAGCTTGAGGCCTTCTTTTAAAATAGTTTTCTCAATATATTTGAGGGGTTTTGCTTCTTCTGTCCTTCCATTATTTATTTTGCAACAGCTGTAACAAAAAAGCAGGTATAGTTATTTTTGTTGCATAATTTTGCTCGTTAACCTAGGTAAGTTAATCAAGAACAGTAATATGCTATTTAAGAGCCAAAAGAATAGGTTGTCAAGTCTTTGTCTTCAGAAAACCTCTCTTCACTGGAGTGTCACTGCAGAAATGTGGGGGTGTGCACATATGGTTAATGGAGCAGACTCTCCTAAGGAATTTGGAGCAGTTCCCAACTTCTGTCTTGGCTGCAGAGAGGCACTGAGGGAACAAAGCACAGCCTGCTGACCTCTTAGGGTTTGTCAGCTGCCAGCTCTGCCTGGAACAGCTTGGCTTTCCCACCTGGTGCAGGGGAGCTGGGCAACAGTGACCATTCCATCCCCTTACTCACACACACATTGAGTTACTCTTCTCATAACTGGGCAATGGAATTGCACCTTTTATTTCAGGAATTATTAGGACAGAGGTCTAGAGGCCACTTGTTCTCTTGCATATCCAGGGAATCTTAACAGTGTGAATTTATAGGATAGTAATGTGTTCTCTGAAGTCTGTGTGTGATGCATGTCTCTACATCATTATTGCTTGTTTCAGCTCCCATTGGTACTGGAAAAAAGGCAAAGAAGTATCAGCTGTGAGGGTACAGAGCAGACAGAGCCAGGCTTTTCTCAGCCATGACTGGGCAAGGGGAACATGCAGCAATGGAACACAGGAAATGCTGTCTGAACGTAGGACAGCACCTTTCACTGGGAGGGCTGCTGGACACAGATTGCAGGAGGCTGTGCAGTCTCCATCTGAGGAGGTGCCCAAGAGCTGCCTGCACACGATCCTGGCCAGCTGGCTGTGGGGAGCCCAGCTCGAGTGGGGGGCTGGACTGGACAGCATCCAGGGGCCCCTTTCAGTCTGGGAAATGGAGACACTGATAATAACAGCTCCATGTGTTAGTCCTGGCATTTGGCTAAATGCAAATGGCTCATAAAGGAAGCTCTGCATATTTGCATAGTAAGAACCCTTTTAGATTATTTTTATAGAGTTATCATAAACTGCAATTTAACTTTCCTTCTCACTGCTGATGCTTTTCCAGGTGTGCCCCATCTCCTACCTCAGGATCTCCATGAGGCCTGTTCTGCTCACCCAGAACAAAGAGGCACTGCTGGCTCTGCCCCTGGGTGTGACCCTGACATTTACTGTCCATTTTCATGACAACTCTGGAGATACTTTCCATTCACATAATGCTGTGCTCGACTTTGCCACCAACAGGTGAGTATCTGTCCTGGGTGGTAATTAGAGAGAACAAAATAAGGCCAGACACACAAAGAACAAAAGATTGTTCCAAAGATAACAAGTGAAGATACAGCTTGGGCTGGGATTAGCAAAGCAAGGGTTTTGTTTCTGTGGCCTTCAGAGGCAGTAGCAGGAAGAAGAGTTCCAGTTAGCAATCGATATTCCCTAGCCATGGAAAGCTGCCCAGATAAGTGTGATCCCAGCGGGGCCTGCAGGAGCTGTGCTCTGCTCTAAGTGACTCTGAATCATCCCCCTGCACGCAGCAGTGGCCCAGAGAAACAACTGATCCATCAGCATCTGCCTCTCCCAGTGCCGGGCTGCACTGACTCACTGAGGGCTTACGTAAGGTGGGGAATGTTCTGGATCAGGGGCTGTCTGCTCAGATAGGCTTGTACAGCCTTCCCACAGCAGGGACAAGCCTCAAAAGGCCTTTTGGTCTCTGCCTCACAGAATAAGTGTTGTAAACCAGCCTCCTGTGGTCTTCAGTAAAACTCCACTGATACTGTTACTGTAACGTGGCTTGTTTTCTGCAGAGCACCTTGCACTTACAGCACACTGGTCATGGTGAAAAGGGGGTTGAATCCAAGATTTTGTTTTCTTTTAGCTCAATGAAGTAATTTCTGTAGCTTACAGACACCCCTGAGCTAACCCTGCCCTGCCTTGCACTGCAGAGCTGCTCCAGCACAGGGCTCCCTGTGGCCCTGGAGAGGCCCTGCTGGCAGCCTTCACACAGCTCTTCTGTTTGTGTGCAGAGACGACTTCGTGCAGATCGCCAAGGGAGCCACCAACGACACCTTTGTGATCCGGACTGTGAACGTGGGGCTGACCCTGCTCAGGGTGTGGGATGCAGAGCACAGTGGCACTGCAGACTACATCCCACTGCCTGTCCAACATGCTATTTTCCCTGAGCTCCCAGACGTGGTGCTGGGGGATGTCCTCTGCCTGAGGACTTCACTGACAGCCCAGGAAGGTGAGTGGCCTCCAGCTGTGTGGGTTAGCAGCTATTCCCTGGGACACCAGTGTGACTCTGGCTCACTCTCTGCAAAACTAAATGCATAATTTATCATGTTTGTTCAGAATCAAATGTCACTGTTCTTGTTAATGATAAAAATAGGTTTGATCAACTCCTCTAATTTTAATTGCACCGTGCGATATGTGTCTTGTATTGAATTCCTGACATTCACACTTCAGATGTTTCAATTCCATTAGCTGGAAAGACTTGTTTCTGTGGGACTCCTGCAGAGTCAGGACTGCCTTCACTCACTGTGTTTGATTGTTGGTAGTGATGGGCTTTTGTCAGAATAACTGCAGGTCAGTTTGGTGTTGGGCTGCCAGCCTTCCACCACAAGCCCCTAGAGTGTGGTTTCTGTGCATCCCCTGTGCTGCCTGGCAGGGGCACTCTGGTGTGTGTGCCCTGGGAGGTGTGTGCCCTGCCTGGCAGGGGCACTCTGGTGTGTGTGCCCCGGGAGGTGTGTGCCCTGCCTGGCAGGGGCACTCTCAGACACCAGAGTGCCCAGGAAATGCTGCAGTTGGCAGCAGGGTGTTGAGCAGTGCCCCCATGGTGTCTTTCAGGCCTGCCAGGAGTGTGGAGCTCCTCCTCAAGTGCTCTTCTCCTCGTGGACTCCAAGACTGGCGTGGCCCTGGCAAGGGACTCTGGGGTGGTCACTGTGTACTATGAGATCCCAGGGTTACTGAAAACCTACAGAGAGGTGAGGCACTGTTCAGTTCTCCTGAGGTTGGGTTGTTCAGGGTGGACCCTCACCAAACTGTATTGTACAGGATTTTTCTTTTGGTACAAATATTTAGAAATGTTCTTTCAGAAATGCAAATGGTTGGAAAGTATTTGATATGTGTCCAAAAACATTATGGTTTTTTAAAGCATCTGGGCTAAGGAGGAAAATGTAGCAAAACAGTTTTGATTTTTCATCTATACTGTTCATATATGGTACATTTTGATTACTTTGTTGGCTAAGTTGTTCCCAGGTGCTAATTTTTGAGTATGGCTGCTTTTATGAATGAAGCTTCACTGCAGGGTGAGATGCCAGCAAAAACTTTCTCAAGTGTTGTGCCATGCATCACTGATCAGAAGTACTCTGTTAAATTATTTTGTTTATCTGCAGTGCAATCGTACTGTTGACACAATTCACTGCATCAGCCAGCATAAGCACTAGACATTCTTTTTAAATTAAATTTAGACATAGAGCTTTATGCATATTAACTTCTGGGGGTTGGGTAGGAAGACAAAATATTTTTGCTAGCTTAAATTGCTTGGAAAGGCAGTTTCTAATATTAGAGAAATGTGGGATTTCAAAGAAAAGCATGACCTCGTGGAGTCTTTCACAAGCAATCCAGTCTGGTTTTGCCTTAATTTTTATTTGTTTAAACAGTTCTTGGTAACAATGTGCTTCATCCTTTTTCCAGATTGTGATTAGTGCCCCTCAGAAGACCACAGCAATGCATCTCAGTGGTGTGCAAACAAGCTTGCAGGGAGCAGCAGCCTCAAAAGTCATCGTTTCAATTGGGGAAACAAATAAAAATTTGAAAGGTATGATAAAAAAATAGTTATGCTTATGGTTTATTGTGTGTTCATGGATTCATAATAGGTGGTTTTGGTTTGTGTTCTGGGGTTTTTGTTCATTTTTTAAGGGTCTGTGAAACTGGGGTGACAAGATCCCCAAAACCTCAAGTGCCTTTGCAGAGTCCCAGGAGCTCTAGGAGCCATGGGACAGAATCTGGAAGGTGTTCTGGGGCACTATTAATATTTTACAACGAATATGATGAGTAGATTTCAATAGAAATACCATTTTTGGTCATATAAAAAACAGTTAATGGGCAATCAGCTAATTGCTTATATGTTTAATTGCACTTGCCCTCTTGGAGTTGTTACATTTTCTTACTTAGTTACCATCCCTAAATCTTCTACAGAACTTAATCATCAATTAGAATCATTACAAAGATGAAGCATCATATTGTGTCTTCTATTGAATAAGCTGTATTTGTGTGATTATAGATCCTTTTAGCTTCTTGTTTAACAATCAGCACTTGTTCCAATATTATTTTATTTTGCCATAAGTAAATTATTAGCCTACCAAAAAATCATCTTGCCAGATGCTAAAATGTAAATCCAGGCTCCCAGGATCATATCAGTTATTCAAGAGACATCTGAGCTGAAAATTCTCTCCAGCTTATTCTTCCCTGTAAATAAATTATTCCTGTCAAGAAAACCCCACAACATATAAAATTTTCATTGCTGTCTCTTTGGGATTAGACCTGAGCAAGGACAGCTGTCTGTGATTTCCAAGTGTTCTAAGATCTTCATAACCTTGTGAAACTTATTTCAGAAGGTGGTAGAATAACCCAATACTACAAGCCATGATTTTGCTTTTAATTAGTTAAAATGAATTAGTTGCAGTTTTATTCTGTAATTAATTAGAGATTTTTTTTCCCTCCCCCTAGGGGAGTGTTCTCCTGCTCAGACTGAAGCCATTGCTGAGTTACAACCCCAGTCCATCATCAGTTGCCATCTCGATTTCAGCAGTGATGTCTTTGACTTCCCAGCACAGGATATTTTTGTGGCAGAACCTGGGTTTGATGCAGTTTCAGGTAAGATGTGACAAGATGCCACACTGCAGACAAATACAAGCTCTTTGCTCCAGCAGATTCCACAGAATCCCAGCATCATGGCTTGGGTTGGAGAGACCTTAAAGCCCAGCCAGCAGGGTCACTTTCCACTGTCCCAGGCTGCTCCAAGCCATGCCTTGGACACTTGCAGGGATCCAAGGGCAGCCACAGCTTCTCTGGGCACCCTGTGCCAGGGCCTGCCCACCCTCAGGAGGAATTTCTTCTTAACATCCCATCTAAACCTCCTCTCCTTCCTTCAGAAGCCTCTGAGCTTTGCTGTGTAGGAGCTTCGGCCTCAGTGAGTTGTCCACATGGACACTTCTTGTTCCAGTAGGGTTTTCTGCCTGTGACAAAACTTGGGTTGGTTTTCAGAGAAAGGCAGAAGTCAGTGGCAGCCCATTTCATGTTTTTCAGAGTTTTTGTAGTAAGTCAAAGAAACAAAGGAGCACTCAAGAGACAAGTATTCCAAAAGTGGAATGTACCCCCAAACATCATGAACTGGGTCTTAAAAGGTGGGGGGAAATTGCCAGACATTGTGGAGGTGGAAATAAAATTGTGCAAGTCTACAGAATGTGTTAATGCTTTGAAAGTATAATGTGATTTAGAACAGAACCAAACCACCATGGACTGTACGTAAAGAACATTAATTACCTGTTAAATTCATCCCTGCACTCATTGTGTAAACCGTGTTCTACCCTGCATGTGTGTCTGTTACTTAGCACAGAGAAGAAAATAAGGGGAAAACATGCACCTGGCAAGTTCTCCTTGTTACTGATGCTTTTTATCTTCCATTCTCAGGGAAGTTTTTACTACCTCTACTGCTAATAACAGATTAACTGGTCCCATATGAGACTAGAAACATGATGAATATATAACTTTTAAAGGAGCTTTTATAAATAAACTACATTTTCACAGACTTGATGATGGTGATGGTAGCTGGCTAAAATTTTAACACTAGTTGAAAAGAATATGAAATAAGATGTTCAGTCTTGTTTTCAGTAAAGCCTTTCAATATTAGCATTAATGTTATGTTCAAAGTGGAACTGAGTCTCACTGGCATATTAAAATACAGTGTGACTGGAAGTTACCATGTAGTATTTTTTTCATGATGTTCAGTTTGGGACAAGTAATAACTCTGTAGTTGTGCTGGGATTGTGATGTTTGACCCAACAGACTCACTGTCCCAATCATCCACCATCTACACCCTCCTCATCATGCTGCTGGCTGAATTTTAACACTTTTCATTCATCTCGTTGTGTGTGGAGAAAAACCCTTAAAGGTGAGCAGTTAACAGCCCAAGCTGTCTCGTTCCTGCAGGACACTACACGTGCTCCATCAGGATGCACAGCCTCACTGACAAGCAGCTGAAGCACCTGAGCAGGAGCAAAGCCACGCTGAAGGTGACGGCCTCGGTGCGGGGCAGTGCCACAGCCGGGGAGCAGCTGGGCACAGAGGTGCCCTTCAATCGCTGGTTCTATGCTGACCAGGCTGAGATGCTGCTCAGCAACCAGGACATGAGCTCCGTCCTGAAGATCTTCGGTGCCAGTGAAATCCTGGATAGCCTGGAGGTGAGTGCGTTGCTGGGAAGTGTCTCAGCACGGCTGAAAGCATTTTGAAAGCATTGTCACATGCAGCTTTGTAATGCAAGGCACTCCCTGCTGTCTTTACCATGTCCAAGATTCGATCCTGAGGTGATTTGGAAATACTCAGGTTGGAATGTGTTCTTCCTCTGTTCACTTTACACAGAATCCCAGAATGGCTTGGGTTGGAAGGGACCCTAAAGCTGATCCTGTTCCAGGGCACTGCCCCGGGCAGGGACACCACTCAGTGGCTCAGGTTGCTCAGGGGCCCATCCAGGCTGGCCCTGGGGCTTTGGGGTGGTGCCAGGCTCACCTGGCTGTGCAGCCTGGCATGTGTGAACCAGCTCAGGGGTCAGGAAGCAGAAACCTGCCTGACCCCTGTGGCAGGGGGAGGTTCTTGTCCAGATATGCGTGTGACTGACTGCCCATGGTTCACACAGCCCAGTAGGGCCCTCAGCAATAACCAGGGGGAAATGCATCAGGTGCCACTGTAAAGGTGCACCCGACTCCTCCTGAGAGGTGAATTGCTCCTTGTTTCTGTGCCATCCCCCATTTCTGGCACCTGGCCTGGGAGGTGGAGATGTGCTGTGCTGTCATGAGCAGTCTGGTTCAGGTTGGTTGTTCCCTGTGCAGGTGAAATGTGAGTCCCCAGCAGTGAAGGTGGTGGAGAAGGAGAAGTCCTATGGGCTGCCCAGTTACGTGGTGTACACTGTGAGCCTGGCTGATCCCAGAGTTCCCAGCCAGGGCTCCCTGTCCACCAGTCTCACTGTCTCCAGTCCCATGACAGACCAGTCCATCACTATCCCAGTGACAGTGATCTACCTGACTGACAGAACCACTGCACCAATGAGATGTAAGTTTATCTCTTCATATGCCAGAAGAAACCTTCAGCTTCTGCTGATGTTCATGAGGTTATAAACCTGAGTGTTGCAATTTTGAAGACTACATTGGAAATAGTCACTAGAATCAAAGTTGTATTACCTAAGTTGATGACACTTATTTGCTATAAATAAAACTTGGTTTTGGTTATTTCAGTTTAAGAACTGTTAACTCTTAAAGCAGATTGAAGATGCTCTTTTTAATTCAGTATTGCCTCCTCTTAATCAATTCTGCAGATGAAGCCAGTCTCTTCCAGCAGTTTGTTGAGTCTTACCAGGTGATGATCTTCACACTTTTTGCACTCTTAGCAGGGACAGCTGTTATGATCATAGGTAAGAGAACAAAAGATTGCACAAGTATATTTTTTTTCATAGCTTCTTAAAATGTGTTAGCTCTAAGTTAAAAAGGAGTAATTGCCACGTGAAATGATGTTGGTTTGTTTTTCAACTGTCCTGCAGCGTACCATGCATTCTTCCTGCCGAATGAACAGCAGAATCAGCCAGTATTTCACCCAAGGACAAGTCTTCAGCACAGCCTTAACAGTAAGCAGCTGTCACCCTGTTAGAAGTGAATTAATTGATTGTCTGGCCAATGCACTGGAATTGAATGTGGGAAGGTCTGTAGTCAAGACTGGCAGTGAAAAATAATTCACATTCTTACAGTTGTGTTTTAGTTACAGTAAGCTGCAGGCCTGATGCTTCAGATAAAATAAGGCAAATCCAAGGGAATGTCGCTTGCTGAGGGGAAATGTATTGTGCCTCTCTCAGACTTAAAAAGTCTTGAACAGGAAGACCTACAAACTTTTGATACTTGCAGGATACCTTTTCAAGAGGCAATAAGCTAAAGGGATGATTTCCCTTTGAATAGGTCATTAGATTGACTGCCAGTGTTCCACAGATACCAAAAGCAGTTAGTGCTTCTTCCTTCTCGCACCATTCCCGAGTGTGATTGTTGTTTTCTCCTTTGTGTTTCAGGTTCCATTGTGTCACCTTCACATTCCTTCAGCTCCCACTCCTCGAGCAGGCAGACAAGCCCCTCCACCACGCTCTGGAGCACAGGTTATGCCTCTCGGTAGAGGCTGCAGGACTCCTTCTGCTGGCAAATACAAATGAAACAACTCGGTGCCTTAGCAAGTTCTACAACTTTGCAGTTGTGATGTAATTCAAGTTTGCTCCGGAATATAACTAGGTCCTTAATTTATTTATTTTTTTTAATATTTAGAGCTCTTTGAATTTATTTTTTTATGTCAGTGCTTCAGTTCTCAAAAGCTTGTTTTATCTGGTTTTTGCTGCCTGCACAATTAGCAGTGTTTATGCTAATCTGGCTTTCTTGCACTCTTCAAGCAACTAGAAGTTATATCTTAAGTCAGAGTGATAACAATATTTTATTTACTTTTTGTAAAAATTAGATTTCTTTTAAATGAATTTTTTTAAAAAGGGAAATTAGAAGAACAGGTGAAATATGAGCCAAAAATGTGAAGGATTGTTTATTTCAAAGAACTAGTTTTTATTTTGTGTTCCAGAATCTCAGGAATGTATTGCACTGATAATGTTTAGCCTTACACTGGGATTCATCAGCACAATATGCTGGATTAGCATGAGGAATGCTGGAACAACTGTGAATAATTTGGAGGTTTTTTACAACAACAATTAAAAAAAAAAAAAGAAAAAAAAAAGAAACCCAAAACTTAGTGTGGCTTCCTTTGGGTACAACTACAGTATTCCTTGGTACTGTAAGCACTTTTCTGAACTGGGAATGTGACAGCATGTGCCTTCGAAGTGGACCTTTCTTCTGGTAGGAATCCTTTATTTTGAGGATATAATCACGTCCCAGTCACTTTAATTTGTATGCCGGGTTTTGCAGCTATTTGATAAGAGTTTTGTTTACATATAACAAGGATCCCAGTTTTAACTGTGAATAATATTCTGGCTGTCTGAACTCTTCCAAGGACCATAAGGAAAGTGAAATAACAGAATACTTCATGCAAAATACTTTGTGTGCAGAACTATGCAGGCAAATAGAGGAATAGAATGCAGACCCAGTGCATGGCATAGAGTTTTGGTTTCACACAGTGTTAAAAAAAATGGATTGTTACATGTAATTGTATTGAGTCTTGTTTAACTTGCTGGCTAGTTTTGGAGAAACTGTGCCTTAAGTGCTAGTACTATTTAAAATGGTCAGTTTGGATGTAGATAATCATTTGAATCTGTGTTAAAGCTTCTAAGATTTATTTCTTTATTCATTGATGAATTTTCTCGTGGTTTGGCTGTTCAGAATCTACCACTGGACTATATTACATCATTCTGAATTATTTAATAAAGCTTTTTAAGATTCCTTTATTTTGCTGTTGATGAATTTTCTTGTGGTTTGGCTGTTCAGAATTTAGCACTGGGCTGTTACTGGAACTTCCTACAGCCCCTCAGTGTTTGCAATCATGATTTTCAAATCTTAATTTTCACTTCTGTTGACAATATAATGTTTTTAAATATTTTGACAATTTTTCAACTAGCATTTGTTGTCAGAGATTTCTCCCAGTTTGCACTAAGCATCTTCAGTTCCTTCTGAAATCAGAGATGGCTGTAGAAGCAGCTCTTAATTTTCCAGGTGTGTTGAAACTTCCCATTTTCTTGAGTTTTAAAGGAAAGATGTGATGTCTTTCCACTTCCATTCAGGAGGAAACCAAAGGACTATGAATATCTCAGTGCTACTGTGATAAGCACTTCAGAAATGCTTAAAGGAGAGACTTTACTCTCCTGTTGCTTCTCTTTCCCATTCAGCAGTCTGGCACTGAATGTTCTGAAAAACAAACTGCTCCAAGTGGTGGGAGTACTTTGGCAAATGCTCACTGTTTATTTCATTTCTTTAGGCAAGTAGTTACAGTCTCCTGGCAAGAAAAAAAAGTATGAAGTTGGCTCCTGAGTCATACCAGCTCCCTATCTCCTGCAAGCAACAAGCAGGCCTTTGCCTTGAGGAGCATACCTGATCTGTGGGGTCATTCCTGGGGCCAGGGGGGTTTTGGGGATATAAATCCTTGTGAGCAGGTTGCTACTAGTATAAAGTTATGGGTTTTTTTGTTTTTTGTTTTAGTAGAATAAAGTGAGATTTGGGGGTTTTGTATTTCAGTGCTGAATTTTCACCCTATTCACTTACTGCTTGTTCCTGAGTGTTTGCTCCCCTGAGGGAGAAAAGGGCTCCCGGGAATGTGTCTATTCCAAGGGCCAGGTCTTACGTAAGTTGAAATGTCTTTCTGAGTTTCTCAGGTAACCAACCAGTGGCAGCTCAGTGCCAAACCTCGATCCCTTCCCATCCAGCAGGAGATCTGCCTCCTTAGCAGGATTTGGTGTGTGCCAGCAGCAGCAGCACAGTCATCACATCGTGCTGGTACAGGGACGAGAGGGTTTTGTTTTAAAAAATAAAGGAAACCCAAAGAGTGAGTAGTGAAAGCACCAAGCCAACACCCTGGGCTGTCCTTGCTGTCCCCGAGCACCCAGCCATATAACAAGGTTATAGCTGGCCTTAAATTCCAGCCTGTCTTACCCACAACACAGCCCCTCTGCTCTTGTAGGAAATGCATCAATCTCTAAGCTGGAAAAAAAAGCATTTTAGCAAGGGGTGACTGACATAAGGTCTTTGGGTGATATTAAAGATTCCATTTCTTATTCATCAGCAAAATTCAAAAACCTCTGCTTTATTTTTAGTTTGAATGGGTTCACTTTTCATCCGTTAACTTCAATGAGTCAACTTCTTTGTGTAAATTAGGCACACAGTTTCCCAGGATCACCTCTTGAAGCTTGCAAAATTAAAACAAGAACGGGAAGCGAATTTTTCTCCTTGATTCATATTTATCACCATTGCTTTGGGCTGTGGATGTACCTACAGTAAACTGTTTCCTGTATCTTCCCTCATATTTCTTGTCCTTCCCATCTCCAGAGCTATTTTTATCGCAGGTGCTGTGTTTACCTCTGTAGGTGGCCTGCTCCAAAGCTTTGTGTATTAATAAACTATTTCCTGCAATTTATACCATTTATACCCCTCAGCACAGCCTCTCTGCTCTGTGCTCTGCCTCCCTTTCAGCACTGGGGCTCTGCTTTGCCATAATCCCCGAACAGTTTGGGAGCTGCAGTTGCTGTTTTCCACAGAGCAGACGTTGTGTACATGTTTATAATTCACCCAGTCATTCATTTTTTTCCCAGTTCTCACTTCTTACTTGCCATGTTATGTTTTAAAATGCTGTTCCCATTCTGCTCAGTTCAAAGCTTTATCTTAGGCCTTACTTCCGCATTTAGCATAAATGAATTTATTTCAAGCTGTTGTCCTTATGGATATGTCAGGGTTTCTTGTGTGACCTTTCGTTCATTTTTTAAATTCCATTTTCCATAAGGGGTTCCCATATGGATTTCCCATAAGGGGTGGGGGGAGGAAGAAAGTGGCTGGAGGGACTGTCTAAGCTCTTGGGAAACAAGCAGCTTCACAGTGTTCTCTGACCCAGGAAATATTCCCTTCCCACCCATGCAAGCTAATTCCCACCTGGGAACATCCTTTCACACGTTGGATGGGAAAGCACCACATAACTCACTGGAGAGTTAGCAGGAATCCCTGCAATGGAGAACTTGAGGCTGCCTGTGCCAAGGCTATCCCTGGCAAATAATTTTAGGCCAGCATGTGCTAATGCCTTACTGTGGCCATCTTTAAATCAAACAAAAGCAGTATTGTGTAGATAAAATCTGGTGACTGAAATTCAGTTTACTGATCAACAAGCTCGGAGGTTTTGAAACTAGTTTTAAACAATTTTTCTATTTCACACATATTCATCTGTGAGAGAGACAAGAGGTGGGAGATATGCTTTTGTCTTTTGTGGCATATATGCTTTCCTTAGAAAATAAAGTTCTGAGAATCTCTTAAGAAGCTGCCCTTAGTAACAAAATAGTGAAAATTGTCATATTTTACCCAAAAGGAAGGGGAAAAATAATTTTCTAAAGTACTAGCTTGTCATTTGACAGCATGAGTCACTTGTGTTATTATGAGTGAGTCATAAATAGAAGAGGCACCAAAAGAGTTATTTTTCAGAATGTATTAAGATAACAAAGAAACTACATCTCCCAAAATGTTGCTAATAAGGCACCAGGCCATCGAACAGGCTAAGCTTATTTGAAATACTCACTAACAGTGCTTTTTTATTGTCTTGGTTTTTTTGATAAAAATAAAGGAAACGGCTGATTTTAATTACCTTTTCTATAAAAGCCAAATAGCCTGTCTTTAGTGGAAGCTGGGTCAGACCTCTCATTAGAAGAATATTAAGGCTGGAGTTTCAGTGTTACAATCCAGCCTTTACACACAGCAATCCACTCCTGAACTCTCCCACCACGCACAGTTTGGTCACGTCACTAAACACAGCCAGTAGAGCTGATTTGGCCTCAGTATTTTGCATTGTTCCTGTGCTTGTTTATCTTTCCAAACTTTCCTTCCTCATGCCTCACTAGTCCTCTTTGGATCTGAAGCTGTGGCCATGTCCTGGTAGATATTTGGGGGTTTGTTCATTTGCTAGATTAATATTTCATTTCATACTGGGTTAAGACTGGCCAATAGAAATAAATAGCCTTTGATTTTAGCATAATTAAGTATCTCTTGTGAAGAAAAAAGAACTCTGTTGTCCTGAGCATCTGACCCCAGCTGGTGCATTCTCTCTGCCAGCTGGTTCTTGCATGGGAGGAAAATTAATAAAATTGCCAAACAAAGAAGTATTTTCAGCAAGTACCCAAACATTGAAGGCTAAACATCCTCCTTGGAATGCCAGAAGTGGATTCCAAATAAGCAGCTGAACTAAAGGATTATTTTGATAGCGTTGTAGAAATATTGGTCCTCTGGAGATGTTTAAAGGTCAGCCAGAGTGTTTTGTGGGGGTTTTGTTGGTGTTACTGGGTTTTTTTGGTGCTTGACTACTTATTTCTGGGCATGCTGCTTTCATAGAGCATCACTGACACACTGGGGCTCTAAGAATCTTTGTTACATAGATTATCATCACCATTGCTATCGTTTCCATATTCCTTCCCTACTGCAAAAAATGTGACTTTTGTGTGATTTTTTTTGCATCTCTGGTATGAGGTTCCACCTCCTTCTGCAGGAAGAGATCCATGAATTGAGGTAATTGAAGAACTAGATAGTAGTTGCTACCACTCTCAAATTATTTCATTAACTTATTAACAATTTGCCCAGAGCTATCTTGGGGATGCTGGGAGAGCAGAATGTAATTTAGGCATAAAACATGATACTGCAATTTCATTTTAGCTCCAGCTTTACTGAGTGTGCTTCTAAAAGCAGAGATCACACTTCTGTCTGATTTTTAGACTTAGGGTCACAGTGACAGTGCAAAATGCCAGAATTATTAGTAAGTTCAAAAGCAGTGCTGAGTTGTAAGGTCAGAGAACCCTGTTAGTGCTCACTCCATGATCTGACTTAGCAAATCAGAGCTTCATATTCTCAGCAGTGATGGCAGAAATCACTCCCTCTGCTTCACAATATTCTCCCTGTTTATCCTGACTCTTTCAGCTGCTGTTTAGGAAAGGTCTGAAGTGCTTTATGTCCTTGACCCAGGTGACTTATCCAGCCTGCAGGGTTGGGAGAGCTGGGTACAAGTGTAAATAAACTGTCAATGCAGTGACTTATCAAGTAGTAGGATTGACATAAGAGAAACTATTGTTCCATGAAATACAGTAAAAGTAGGTTGGAAATACATCAGGTGTTTTCAAAGTAGTGTTTCCCGAGGGGAATCCTATTCCAGCAGTGAATCAGAAGCAGGTGGTGTAGAAAGCACTGGACAGGGAAGTTTCCCTCTTAAATGGGGGAGGGCAGGGAAAGGCAGTGTGTTTGTGCATTTGGAAATTACACTAAGCCACAGTTTTGAGTTGAACTGTAGAATGTTTGATATCGGTGAACTTTAGATACATGACTTAGATAAAAATTATATTCACAGAATCTCAGAATATCCTGAGCAGGAAGGGACCCACAAGGGTCATCCAGTCCAACCCCTGGCCCTGCACAGACACCCCAACAATGCCACCCTGGGCATCCCTGGGAGTGGTGTCCAAATGCTCCTGGAGCTCTGGCAGGGCTGTGCCCATTCCCTGGGGAGCCTGGGCAGTGCCCAGCACCCTCTGCGGGAAGAACCTTTCCCATCCTGCCTTGGCCCAGCTCCAGCCATTCCCTCAGGTCCTGTCCCTGGTCAGAGAGCAGAGAGCAGTGCCTGCCCCAAGCTGGTATTTCAGGAAACCCTTAGAGTGAGCTGTTTTCCTCCCAAACTGTGCAGGAGTTTTGTATCTGTTATAGCTGTGTCTGGCCTCCTGGCTGAACTCAGCATCTCTGTGTACACAAACACACATTGTGCCCTGGGCATTGCTCCTAATGCACCTGCCAGCAGCACTCACCCCTCTGCCTTAGCAGGTGAGCTGACGAATGATATAGGAGCATCTGGTTCCCAACCCTGCAAATTCAGGGCTTTCTGGCAAATAGCACTTAATTTGGGTAATAACACTCTTACAGCCCAACAATGATGGCTTCACGTCCTTCAGACTTATTCAAAGATCTCTACAACCTTATTCAACGACTGCACCTTGTCACTCAGGCCCCAATAAAGGAGTTGAACATTCTGCCAAAGGAAGCTTTCTCTGTGCTTTGGTTGATTTGCCCAGGAGGTGTAAGTGCAGCTATTTTGATAGAGCTGGACTGTGTAGTGGGATGAACACATATTTTCACGAAATCTGTCAAATGTCATTTTAAAAGTCATTGAACGTGCTCTACAACAAAGCAGGCAGAATTACAGAGCAGAATGTCTGTGACTGCTATTGTAAATGTGTCACAGCTCATTCTGCCTTTTGCATGTGGGCTTATCTTCAAATAGCATCCTGCTGTTATGATTAGTGATTGCTATCGTGAATAAAATCTCTTTGGTTTCAGCAACAAAATAAACCACTTTATATATAGAACCCACTGTTGAATAGGACCTTAAATATTTATTTTCCCATTCTTCTTGCCAAATAATCTTCAAGGTGAAGCCTTTCTTCTAATGAAACAATGTCAGCAGTAAAACCAGGTCTTGAGGCAGTCATGGCTTTAGAAAGGGGAGTCAGCAGCAGAAAGCAAGCTATTAATGTTGTCTAAATGAAACATCCTTGTAATCCTGTGCTTGGAATCAGGCAATTGTGTCCTGCTGTGATGAGCTTTGTGGTGATCCCAGTGTCCACCAGCATCACCCCCTGTTCCAGGCACTGGTAACCCCATAGGAAGTGCCTTGACTCCATGTCTTACACATACCTGCTGTGCTTTCACAGACAAAAAGT
The DNA here is from genome assembly GCA_013396875.1 of Vireo altiloquus. Lineage (NCBI taxonomy): Eukaryota > Metazoa > Chordata > Aves > Passeriformes > Vireonidae > Vireo > Vireo altiloquus. The sequence continues at coordinate 96,652 of VZRF01007248.1, forward strand.
CTTGCTGCTTTTAAAATTAGTGGTGCCAACTTTGAGATTTTTAAATTGGTAGATCACTCACAAAAATGTTTCTTCATATGATTCAGCAAACCATTAGATGATACGAGCCATTATATTGTGTTATATTATTATATATTATATGCTATATAGCAGGGATTTGGATTAGATGACCTTTAAAGGTCCTTTCCAACACAAACTCTTCTCTGGTTCTGTGATTCTATAAAACATGAATATCTAGTTGTACAGTTCACATTTTCCCAAATTAAATTTTGCAAGTGAAAGCAAAACTTTTTGCCTCTCAGGCTCACTATATGCAGACTTTTAGGCTTGTGAATGATTGGAATGGTTCCAGCTAAGACTAACAAGCCAAAATTTAGAAATAGTTGTAACTAACCTTTGAGGAGAGAGGAAAGAAAGAATCTCCTAAAGCGAGTTCCTAAAGAACTCTCATTTAGGTAAAATATATATATATAAGAAGGCAAAAATCTCAGAAAGTAAAATTAATTCACAGCTTCCAAGAAAAAGCCCTGGAAGCACAGCACTGAAGGTGTTGGGCAGTGCATGAAAATGAAATACAGAAGACAACTTTCACTGCATCTGTAGGCTTGCATAACACAGTGAGACTGGCAAAGGAAATAACATCTTCATTTCCCAGTTTTACAAGAGCCTGGATGTGTGGAATAAAGCTCTGGGAGAAGACAGCAAGGAGGGAGAGGAAGTTTCCTGCGGGTAATCTAACTTAAAAATTGGAAGTTGTCTTAAATTCTGCATCATCTCTCTCTCTCAGGTTAAATGGTGAATCTTTGTGGGAACCAGTTTGTTTTGCTGCTGCAATCTGACCATGAAGTTCTTAGACACCAAGTCTCCAGTACTGCGTGTTCAGTTGTGCTTCAGGAGTTCTCTTATCATTATAAATGTCTCTCATTCCATCTGCGTGAACAGATAGGGCTGTGCTAAGTCTGTTATTAATTTTTTAGGTTGTTTCATTCCAGATAAATAAAATATTTAAAGTGAATATTTTTCCCAGCACCTGCAGCTGCTCAAATCCACAGCACATTATGCATCTGAATTCAAGCCATAAAGACTAATAACTTAAAATATTTTCAATGCCAGTGAGCTTTAGGAATGTTGTCTTTGAGAACAGGTAACTGCTAATTCACCCTTCTTTGGATATTTCAGATACACAGACATATTGGTGTGCTATTACCTCTTGTGAGTGACTAAATGATCAATTTATATGAATTTGTTTATCATCTTGATTAGCCTGTTGTTCAGGCTTCTCGTTGAGCAGACTTTCCATTGGCTTAATGTTGCACTCTCAGATAAGCTCTTTGTTGTTCAGTCACTACTGCTGTGCACAGCCAGGCTGGACAGGGCTGGCAGCAACCTGCTCTAGGGTGAAGGTGTCCCTGCCCAAGGAACAGAATGAGCTTTGAGGTCTCTTCCAACCCAAACCATTCTGGGATTCCAGGATTCCACAATTCCACTTGCTAATTGAAAACTTTAGCAGCAGGAATTCAAGTGTTGCACTCCCAGGCTAACAAAGCCCATGTAGAAACCTGTGCTTGCTTCCCAGGGATGGATTTATGGGAAGCTCCATCCTAGAGCAGCTCTTGGACTTGTTGCTCCAAGAGGAGGAGAGTGCCTTCCCTCAGAGCCTGCAGCCTGGAGTTTTGTGACTCTACAACTGTTCATATACAAATTCTCCTGAATAAAGTTTTAGTGGTTTTGGTTTTTATCAGCATGTCTTGATTAGTGTGACTATGCAAATCTGTGGGTACATTTGGTGACTCAGTGTCATTATATGGATTTACATGTGCAAGAAGACAAGTTTGCTGCTGGCATCGTGGTGCCTTGATTGCCTGCAGCTGTGGAATTTGCATGTGCCTTGGATCCCAGTCACTGGTAAAAATGCAGAAGCATTTATTCAAAGTTCATAAATAGCTGCTAATTTTTAATTTAATGGAAATTTAAACATGAAACCATGAGAATTCATTTCACAAGTGTCCAAAGAGAGCTAACAGCCTTGTCTTAGGCATTAAAGCAGGTTTTGTTTGCTCCTGATATCCTTTCACTTGGCTTACCAAGCTTCTAACACAGTTTATCTTCCAGTACTGCATTTGATTAGGATTGCAGAAATGTATCCCCAAGAAGAGCAATTAGATTTAATCATGATCCCTCCTGGAACTGCTCTTTCTCCCTCCTTTTTCACTACGTTTTACTTTACAGACCATCATCTCCCAGCTGTTTCATACTATTATTTGCCCTCCCCATAAAGTAAGCATTAACATTTTTATATTCTGTAAGTTACATTTTAGGAAATATTAAAACCTATAAAACTTATCAACTGAGCATCTACTTGTCTGGATTTTTGTGTGGAGCAGAAAGTAGAAGAAAGGAGGGAAGGAGAGGTTGTTTTGGAGCCCACAGCACTATTTCAGTGTTTGATATAGAACAGTAAAGCATTTTGAACTCTATTGTTGAGAATCCATGTGTGATATAAATCAGAATTATTATCCTTATCTCATCTCTGGGAAGGTTGCAGCGCACAGAGAGATGATTTGTCCAAGGCCCCTGTCAGGGCAGTGGCAGAGCTGAAAATAGAACCTGTGTTTGAGCAGGGTTCAGTGCCGGGTCTGTGACACAATCACACCATGGAAAAGGAGTGCAAATGGAAAATGCTGATGGAGGTGGGAGTCACACAGGGATGCAGCTGGGATACAGCTCTTAGCAGCTCCCTGAGGTGCACTGCTAGCTTTCCATGGAAAATAATTCATCTGCAGTGTTGAAAGGCTAAAGCCATTGAGGAAACTTGTTGCCAGTCAATGATCAGTAAAGCACTTTTAAACTTTAATATAATACCAATATCACTACTCCTTCTTTCTAGCCCATCTGAACACTTGAGGACACTACCAGGAGTCAGGCAGAATTCCCCTTTCCTAGTGATGAGCTGTGCAGGAGAAGAGCAATGAGGGCTCAGGAGGAGGAGAAACCTGCTGGGTCCTGACTGTTCCCTGTCCCGTGTGAGCACAGCCCTGCTGAGGCCCTGGCACATCCAGGGCTGGTTTATTCCCTGGCACATCCAGGGCTGCTTTATTCCCTGGCACATCCAGGGCTGCTTTATTCCCTGGCACATCCAGGGCTGCTTTATTCCCTGGCACATCCAGGGCTGCTTTATTCCCTGGCACATCCAGGGCTGCTTTATTCCCTGGCACATCCAGGGCTGCTTTATTCCCTGGCACATCCAGGGCTGCTTTATTCCCTGGCACATCCAGGGCTGCTTTATTCCCTGGCACATCCAGGGCTGCTTTATTCCCTGCAGCTCAGTCAGGCACAGCTAGCACAGCAGTGCCACAACTCCAGTGCTGATGCTCCTGAAGCTCAGCTTCTGGAGTTCCAATGTGGAAGTTGGTTCTGTTCTTATCTGTATTACATCTCCAAGTGTTTTACTGTTAATACAGTATAGTTCATTACTCATCTGATTCCGCTGGGTACACTGCAGCAGCAGCATTATGTATGTCAAGTGAAAATATGTGTCTGAATCTGATGTTTGACAGCCTCTCACAGTGATATTTAAGTCTTGAGCCATTTAAGCATCAAAACTTGTTGTCTGGGATGAACTGGTATATGTGTTTACTTTCTGCTGGCTTCTTCCCCATTTATTTTGATTTACAAACCAAAAATGTTGTGCCTGATTCATCCAAGAACTTAAATATGTATCTAAAATTATGCCTAGTTAATTAGTTCCATTTAAAGTTTTTCTGCTCAAATGCATAAACTTTTCAGCATACTGCTGCCACATATTAGATCAGGGCTTTGGGAAGAGAAGATCTATAAAAAATTACTTAATTGCTTAAAATTTTAGTCTGTAATTCAAAAGCCTCCTGCTATGTTTAAAGCCCAAAAAACAAATATTTTTTTCTAATAATTAGTTGATGTGTACATATTCCTGAAGGATATTGAGATGTTTAATCCAGCAGAAAATTGCTATCTGGTGGACTAGAGGGACAAAGCAGGACAAAATTTTATTATTATTATTTTTTAAAACGTAGGCAATTATAATTAGACAAGAATAAAGCCATATAGCTAATTAATGAGAGGAGCAGAGCTACACAAAGCTTAGTGTGTAGTTAGTACTGAAGTGGTCATTGAAAAGAGAGTATTTCTCCTGTTGCCAGTAAAATAATTTATTGAAATGGCAGTTTTTATGATTTTATTCTTGCTGTAAGCAGTGAAGAGCAGCATTGCTTGGTTGTGGGGTGGTGAGCAGGTTCTTCAGGGTGGCACTGACCTGCAGAGGGTTCTGCAGGAAATTGCTGGGTGGTGGAGATGGGATGGAAGGAGAGGAGGTGTAAGGTCCCTGCCAGCCCAGAGCAGGGAGGATTCTGTGACCTGAGCAGTGTGGATTCTGTGACCCGAGCAGTGAGAGGAGCTCCCTGCCAAGGGTTCATCTCTGGTGGTCCTGCAGGATGGAAGCCAGAAGGGGAGCTGCAGTTTGGTGAGAGTGTTCCCTGCCAGGGTGTGGTTTGTGCTCCCACGCTGGTGCTCAGCTCTGTGCACAGGGACAGGGGTGGCAGGAGGAGCCTTCCAGATGGAGATCACTGCAGGCCACGGCACGGCCCAGAAAATCACAGCGAGCACCACTTACATAACAGCTCTCTGACCTAACATCATTCCACTGCTGCAGTGAGCTGGGGAGGAGGAGGAGGGGCTGCAGTTGTGAGTTTGGCTGTGCATTTTTTCCCCCATTCTGTTGAAGGACAACACCAGAGCAGTTTAAAAAAAAATATATAAGTCCTGGAATGGTAACAATGAACAGATTTCAGCAGCCTTGTCTGCAGAATAAAGGGTCTGCCCAGAGGGAAGAGAAGGAATTTAAAAGGATCCCCAGTGTGTGCTGGACTAGGGTTAATGTTAGTGATAAATCTAATGATGATGTAATTGGAGTGTTTTCGCCAATTTGGTTTATTTTCAGGCAAACTCTGTACTGTTGTTTAGGATTTAGTGCCCAGGATCACTGTATGCCCCTCCTGTTTCACCTGCTAAGGGCATAGGCTGGTGCTGGAGGTGCCCAGCTCTCCCAACAGAATGAGGGTGACAGTGGCAACGAGGAGAGGAGGAGGAGGAAGTTTGGCTCTGATTTTACTTCTGAGAATGAGAGCATTTCCTATCAGATAACAAACCCACATTAGCTATCCTTTGGTGAAATTCTTCTGGAGGTTAATCTGACTGGGAATGCAGAATTCTTTCCAGAACAGGGCAAACGTGTTTGCATTATTCAGGGCTGGTTATTGATGTCCCACCTGAAATAGCTGCCAAAAGGGAAGTGAGAGCTGCTGGCTTAGCTGTCCCTCTCAGAGAGAGCAGCAGTGGCACCTGTGCTGCTGTCATGGGTGTGATGCTGGTGATTCTGTACTGGGCCACATGAGTTCCCAGCTTGGGTGCCAGCTCTGGTCCTCTGTGGGACACCCAGATCTGACCCAGTGTGACACAAAATTACATCCTTGGGACTCCTGCACTTCTTGCTGACAAATCCCCAGCACAAACTTGTGTGTCTGATTGTGCAGACACAGTGTGACCCAGCAGACTTCTTATCATCTTTAGGTATAAATCTGTGTCACACTGAGCAATCTGCAGGCAGCAGGGGACATGCTGCAAACACATGAGCAAAACTCAGCTCTAAAGCCTGACTTTGCCCTGCAGACACTGCCAGCAGTTCTAGCCTGAGTTGTTATTGTTAGATTGTGAGTTGTTATCTCTGCTAACCTTGGAAATAATTCCAGCAGTGGGGAGAGCTGCTGAAAAGGACCCTGACAGAAAATATTTGCTTCCCACTTGGATGTTGTAAATACACAAGCGCAGATAAAGTAACCTTAAATGAAGGGTAAAAGTCTGGCTCATTGTAAGTTAGTGATAAAACCTCTGGGTTGGAATCTCACAAAATAAATTTTAGAGCACTGCATAGAAATGATAATATGAAGAGAAAATAAATTTTAAAAATAGATAAAATTCTGGAGCAGTTGATGAAAAGTGTTGCAAACTAACTGCTGTGACCTTGAGACATGAAATAGTTAAATATCCCATTTCCATATGGGATTTCTAAATACTCTTAGAGGTCAATCTTAGGCTGCAGGGATATAGGCCATGTCCTCTGTTCTAGAAGGCATGGCATAACTTTTGTATTTTGTATATTGAATTTGGCAAACTGGGGAGGTGCAAAACCAGAGCTGAATTCGTGTGGAGGTAGGAATTGCTGCCCCATCTCTGGCAGGGATGCAGAGGGAGCTGATGAGCCCATCCTGGTCCTCCCTGTGGAGAGAAGGCAGCTGGGATCCTCCTCGGAAAGAGGGAAGAGCTGATGTTACCCAGCTTTGTTCACAGGCAGCATCCGAATGTCTGAAGAGAACTTTTGTTCAGCAGGCAGAGCCTGGTGTGATCTACTGGAAGATGTTTCCTTGGGTGCCCCCATCCAGCTGGGCTCAGCAGGACAGGACACAAGTGACTGCTTTGTAAACATCACCTGCAGGGTGTTGAACTCCAGTTTAACTTTGGGGTTTTTTCTTTTGCTCTGCTGGCAAACGTAGAAGCCTTTGGGGAGAACTTGCTTTAGCTTTCTGGTAGGTGATTTGCACTGAGGACATTTCCCTGCGTGCCACTCAAGCCCACAGTGACAGTCCCACTGTCAGGAATGTTCATTATTGCTGTGGTGTGGCCTGTGCCAGTAAAACCTGCTGCTGTGTTGATCATCCCTGAATATTCCAGGGGAAATATCCCCTGCCTCTTCCTGATCACTGCTCAGAGCTGCTCTGTAAACATGCTAGGAAAAAATAATCTTAATTACAAGGTATTTAGAAAGCTAGTAGGATGAATTGGTATTTGTTGTTCTTTGAACTTTAGAATTATTCTGCTAATAAGTGTATTGAATCTTTTTAAGGTTAGAGGGAGTTCAGACTGTGCAGATGCACCTGGAGTGCCAATACCCAGCCCACAGAGTGCCAGCACCCTCAGTGAGACCTCATGTACTCTGCTGAATGCTCAGACCTGGGGAAGAGCCCTGCAAAGAGCCAGGTGGTGTTTATTGCATGAGGGCTCTATTTATACAAAAGCTTTTCATACAGGGGAGGAAGGACTTGTGTCCTCTTCTGAATGTTAAAGCCAAAGGATGTGTCAGCACTCTCTGATCTCCATGGTGCTGCTACACCAAATTCTTCTTTGAATGGCCTTTTCTCTGCTTATTTAGGATTAATGCAATAAAACCTTCATTAGTTTTCCTGTTTGATTTGTGTTATCTTCCTTTTCATCCACCATGAATTTCTGCTAGGGGTTCCAGAATCATCATTTTGGTTAATCTAGATGGAACTGTGTCTGGAGTTGGCAGTGCTGGGTTAATGGTTGGACTTGATGATCTTGGAGAGCTCTTCCAACCTTAATGATTCTATGATTCCATGAAAAATTAGGACTTTAGAGACCATGAATGATCATTTAGTTCTGCTTGCCATGCAGAGGAGGATAAGGTAAAGCTAGACTGCTCTTGATAGATGCTTTATTTAAGCTCACCTTTAAAAGCTGTGGACAAGGAGTGTCTTGGGTTACCCATTTGCTGGAGCACTCCCAGGCAGCAGTGATGGATGGCCCAGACTTCCTGGAAACTTCCTGGAACCTTGAAGTATTCCTGGCTCTGCTTATGCCATGGTTGGGCAGGTGGGGAAGAGAGGTGAGTTTTCTGGCTTTGGAGGGGAGGGGCTGGCCTGGGATCTTCCTTGTATTTTTTTCTGCTATTTAAAACTGTCATGAAGAAGAGTCAATATTGCCTTTACTGCAGTGCTTGGAAAACTTGACTTTCGTGTTCTTTCCCCTTGCAGCATTACCCAAGCTCTTTCCTCTGGTTAAGATTCCAAGCAGTGCATGTTTTCTGCCACAGCCAAACCCAAGATGTAGCACTCCAAGTGATGCCCTACCTCCACAAAGTAAACATGGAATAATTGCTTCCTATTTCATGTGTATGAATCTCCTCTTAACACAGTCTGCTGTCAGATGCTTTGCTCTGAGCTGCCAGAAACTCCAGATCTGTTTTTCCCCACAGTGTTCTGTGAACACTTACTCATAATTTGGTATTTCCCATTTGCAATATTTTTTTTGTGGAGAGTTTTATTTTAGTAACATCAAAACATCTATAATGCATGAAATAAAATGTCGTTTTCTCATTAGTATCTCAGTAAAAAGGGCTAGAAAGGAAAGTGATGAGGGTAGCTGACTAGAAATGAAGGTGTTCCTCAGACAGAGCACATTTACCTTGGGAATCAGTGAGGAAATTCCTCAACAATGTGGAACTGCCAATCCATGAGCTTTGCTCCTCTGCTCCTGTCTACCACTGTGCCCACACAGCTCAGGCAGGCCTGGACAGAGCTGGGCTTTGTTCAGTGGAGCATCCTCACTCAGACAGTCCCAGACTGGTTTGGGCTGGGAGGGAGCTCAAAGCCCACCCAGTGCCACTCCTGCCATGGCAGGGACACCTCCCAGGGTGCCAGTCTGCTCCCAGCCCCATCCAACCTGGCCTGGGACAGAAAACTCCCTTCACATTTTAATTTTATTGTAGTTAACAGCACGTCACTGACATTTCCATAGCAGCAATGTCTGGATTTGTCTCATAAAAACCCAGTGGCTGTGAGAAGATCCTGGATGCCTCCTTCCTTCAGGTGCAAAATGCATAAACACTGCTCATGCACTGAAACATTTCCCATCAATTATTAACCTTTCTTGGCCCTTACCTTTCTGCTCTTAGAGCAGAGTGTTTCTGAGCTTTGGAACCAAGAGCCTGGAGTTTGTTTTTACAGCTGAGATTTGGAAAATGAAAGAGCCACACTCTCCTGCCCACTGTGAAGAAGTGAACAGAACAGAATAAACAGTTTTTCTGAGGTGGAAGTAGGTTTCATGTTCTGATCTGCACTCTGATATTGATTATATCATTATATATAACAATCTATATTTCACATGCATATAATAATACTTATATATTTGTAATACATAATTCTATATGGGTCAGCACACAACATCAACCTCTTGGCCTCAGTTTGGTGTAGTCCTGTCCAAAGCTGCTGGAATTCTAATTAATTTCTCACTGAAATCAATGGAAATGTTTTCATTGATTCAGATTGAACTGTTTCAAATGAAAGCATCACCCTGTCCACGCTCATTTGCAGATGTTTATCCAGACATTTCCTTAACGTACTTTTGTGGGGTCCTATATTTCCTATGTTTTGATTTTGGGTGTAAATGTTGTATGCTTTGGTTTTGATTAATTTTTTGGTGTGTGTCAGAATTGGGGAAGTTTCTTCCTAACCTCACTTTCCTAATGATAAACATTGGAAGGAGATCAAACCAGCCCTGTATCTTTAGAAATGTATGGCCTGCCTTGATAGCAGCCTATCAGAGAATGTCAAGAACATAAAAAATTACAGCTCTGCTCTCCTGCACATCAAGCAGCTTATTGGGAAAGAAAGAGCCAAGAGGAATTTAAATACAATCCCTCACTGCAGCAGCTGAGACAGAGAGCGTTGGGAGGGAGGGGAATCCATTCTGACTGGGAGAATCCTCCTTAATGAAAATTGCTGAATCACATGCAGTGAGCAGACAGCTGCCAGGGTTTAAGGCACTAAATGTGCCCAGCTGTTAGTCACTCCCCAGCTGGCACTTGCCTGTGGATTTGCTGGAGCTGGTGAAGTGCAGTGGATGCCTGGGCTGCAGACACTCACTGCTGGCACTTCCCAGCACATCCACCACTGCTGCTGCTTGGGCTGAATACTCAGCACCCACATCAGTCTGTGTTCCACTCTGCTGGGAGAAATCAGCACCAGCCAAAGAGCAGCAAAGACCAGCAGGGCCTGGAAGCATCTGACAGTGCTGCAGTAACACCAGGGACAACACCCATTTCTGGACTGTGGTCTTGTCGTGGGTGTTTGAGATAACCATGACTGAATTTAAATTGAGCCCTCGGGGGCTGCAATCCAGAGACCAGTGGTGCTCTCCTGCCATCTCCATTTTAACATAGCCCTGCAGCAGGGAAGAGCAAGAGACATTTCCTAAAAGCACCAACCAGGACCTCGAGGCAAAGCTCAGTTTTTTTCAAATTATGGACTCATACCAAAAATATCCAATCCCAAAGGCATCAGTGAGTGAAGGGTCATGACACTGATGTCCAGGTGACAGGCAGGATTCTTTCAAATGAAGTAGCATAACAAAGAAAGGTGGTTCTGACTTCAGATGGGAGTTTTGGTAGAAGTTTTAGTAAGACAAGATTGCCATGAGACACTCGAGCTCTTCTTTAGGCATTGAGCCTTAAGGAGAGAATGCAAGAAAAGATTCCTGTTACAAAGGAGAATATCCAGAGGAGGCTGAATGACAGGGAAACAGGGCATAGAGCCTTTCTGACCTGCTCTGCAGTCCTGCTAACATCACAAGGGCCAGGGACACTTGGAAATGATGGTACAAGCTATAAATATTCCACCTGCTTCCCTGAGTCTTCTAAAACAGTAATTCCTGTCTTGGGCTGCTCACCTGCTTCAGAAAATAGGAGTCAGTAGTAAACAGCAGCCACTTGCCAAAATCATCCTGACTGTGGGAGGAACAAATGAGACTTGGATTTTAGCCGCTATTGTCCCTGGGTTTTTGTGTCTGCCACTGTGACACTTGATTTGCAGTTTGGAAACTTTGCTGTGGTGACAAAAGTCTGCCCGTAATGAGGAGGAGTTGGGAGTTTTTCATCTTTTATTCTCTGCTGAGAGCTGGCAGCTGGTCATGCTGCTCCCTCGCTGTGCAGAGCCAAGGCAGAGCTGAAATGGTGCCAGTTCCTGGCTTTGTTTTGTGGTGCCTTTTTTCCCTGCAGGTACTGTGCTGAGCTCATTTTAAACTATCTTTTGGATCATATTAAAAATACGCTGGAGTTGTGCAGATTTTTCCAAACGTCATTTTCTGAGTGCCAGATTTCAATATAGTTGTGTTTTATGTAGAGAAGATCCAAACCCTTGGATGTTGGAAGGTTCTGCTGTCCCTGCCTGGACAGGACAGCCTGGCAGGGCAGTCAAACAGCAGGTGAGCACCATGCAGTGCTCAGTTTTCAGTCAGTAGGCATCAGAGTTGTGCAGCACTGTCAGATCAGGATATTTCTGGGGCTGCAGTGGAGGCAGAATTTTGAGCGAATGTTACTGTCAAAAGTCTTGGTGAGACAAAGTTTGAGGATGTATTTTTGGAATGATGCATTTAAATTAAGCTTCAATTCTCCTTTTTTTTGGTCTAGACCAAAGGCTTTTTGGTCTAGGACTAGAGTGAATTCCCAAAGCTGTGATCCCCTTGGTCTTTGCCAGGGATGGGAAAAAGATGAACCTTAACAGGATTAGGGAGAGGCACCCGGATGTGCAGGAGCTGTGTAATTGCAGTCAGGCGTGTAGAGCCCAAGGAAGGGAAAGATGTATGAAGAGAATACAGGCAGAAACTCCGTTGTCCTTTGTTTTGACTCATTATGGGAAAAGAAAAATGGCAGGATGGGAATGAGAGACCAAAAAATTCTTTATTTTAATGTGAGTGTAGGAATCTGTGTTCAGGATGTATAAGCATAAATTCATTTAGTGCCAGTGATAATATAGGAAATGGAGGATCACTTAACTATTTTAAAGTTCAGGATGTTGTTAAAGAGAGGAAAAGGAAAGTTCTGTCCTCTCTTTGGAGTTTTTATTTTATGAGGTGGGAGAACAGCAGTGTAAATACAGATTTGATTGGAGACAGACTCTTGAGTCAGATGCTTTATGTTAAACTGAATTGCATTTAGTAACTTCAGGTATATAAAGGAATATAAAATTTAATGAAACATTAATATAACAGGCTTTTGCCACCAGAGGCTTTGCACCGTAAAAGGTGCAAAGGTTAATGGCATGAGAAACAAAGGCCTTCACATCCTGATTAAACCAAACCCTCTCCAGTCTGTTTCCTGTTCTCCATGGGGCACCATCACTTGTGCTGGGACCCGCCAAGGTTACAGCCTTTGTTCTCTATTACCCTTTGTGATAAAAATATCCCACTGTTCTTGTGGGTGCCAAGCTCCTGGCCAAGGCTCTGGGGCTGTTTGGCACACAAGGAATGGAGAATTCAGGTTTTGGCCTTCCTGCAGAGAGTGCCACTGGTGTTTCTGCCAGAGCAGAGGTCTGATATGCTTCAGGATGGCTCACACGTGCTGATGGTGTCACCCATCATCTGAGGCTTTGGAAAGAGAGCTGCATTCGAGATTTCACACCTCAAAACTTGAGCTCTTGCTCTGCCCTTCCCAGTCCTGGTGTCACTGGGAGGATTTTCTTGCTCTGATTCAATTTGATGGCAAACTGTAACCAGTGTAAAACAGCAGCAGGTTACCACCTGCTCAACCCATTGCTATACACTGATTAATCTACTTCTTCCACTGTTGCTTATTTTCAAGTCCTAATTTAGTTGTTTGCTGTATTCTGTTGGACAGGAATTGAAATCCAAAATGTCTGAAGTGAACTATAGTGGACTCCTCACACAAGTGGTCAGGAATCAGGAACAAAAAAAGAATTCAATTGGTCACAGTAAACTGAGCAGTCTGGGTGATTTGTTTTGAAAAATCAGATTCTACTTGACTGCCAAAGCAGGGAGATTAACCTGCATGGTACAACAAGGGTTTAGTTGACTACATGAATTTCTTTGGCATTTCTACATGGATAACATTAGTTACTGGTGGTAAAAATATATTGTGAGCCGACTTCTTTTTTGTTTTCTCCTATAACTCATTAAATAATGCCATAATTCAGTGTAAAAAATCTGAAGGCATCTGATTTATGTTTAAAGGATGAAAAGTTTCCAAACTCTGTTCAGAAAGTGGTGGAAACTAAGCGTACTTGTGTAAAGTAATAGTCAGCTTTTGTCAAGCACTTTCTGTCAAAAGATTTACAATTTCCCAGAAGAAATGGAGTCAGGGAAATGAAGTGTGCCTGATGTCTCAGTCATTGAGTGACAAAATCAAAACCTCTCTTAGCATGTAATACCTTAGAGTAGGGCTGCAGATGATTATTAATATATTGATAAGTTGTCAAAATGATCTTTTAACTACTACACTTGACTCTTCAAGCATATTCTATTAATTCTCTATAAACCAGTAATTAAATAGATTCTTCTTTACTACTTCTTCAAGGTATTCCAGTTCTTTAAAGCACTCTTGGCTTCCTGACGTGCCTTTGATCTGCCCAGAACTCTGANCCTTGGCTTCCTGACGTGCCTGTTGATAATCCTTTGATCTGCCCAGAACTCTGAGTGCTGATAAGTGTTCATGTTTTGGGAGGTAGCTCCAAACTCAGGGGTGTGGCTGTGCATCCAAAGCCTTTCCAGATGAATTTGTGTTGCAGTGAGGAATGAGCACATTCTCAGTGCTCCTCTGCATTAAAACAATCAGTTGTCAGTTTTTCATGATCTTTTGTGTGAACAAATAGAGACAGGTACAAAACACAGCATTTTGAGTGCTTCCACGACGTGACAGTGAGGGTAAGAGAAAGAGGAGTTACTGGTGCAAAGCATCCTCAGTTTCTGCAGCTATGTGGCCCAAAAGAAGGGATTTGAGGTTACTTTCCTGCCCCCTTCCCCTCCGAGGTTCACATACTCTTAAACTGTGGGGGTTCTGATGTTTCAGTAATGTTCTCTGCCAGATTTCTTTCTGGAGGGCATCACTCTGTCTCTTCCATTTTCTCTGAGCTTATTGCAGTTCTCCATGGCAGAAACTCTTCCTTTTGTGCTGTCTGGACACTGTGGCACTGCTCTGCAAGGCAGATTCCCAGGCATGTGGCTCTATGGATAGGGAAAAATCCCTGCAGTAAAGCTGTCTGGGTGGGATAAACATGCAGTCACTGCCTGCTTGCTGGTACCTGTGCTGGCATCCTGGGGTGAGGGCTGTGCACTCCTGCTCAGCACACTGGGGGTGCCAGGCAGGAGGCACCACTGGGCAGGACACACAACCGGGAAGGTGTCTGTGAAAAGCTGCTCACAATTCCAAACAGACTTCCAAAGGTTCTTTCCAGTCCTCCAGAAGAGGAAGGAGATCCACTGGGGGGGCAAGTGGAACAGATGCTGGGTGCAGGTTCAAACTGAGCAGCTCCTGAAAGCTCCACCAGTACAAATCAGTTCCCACCCGACCTCTGCATGCCTTCCCCTTCTTTGCACTGCTCTGTTCCTTCACAAAAATATTATTGCATTGAAGGCAGAGCAAGGCAGGGCACAGAAGTAGCTTGGCTCCAGCACGGAGAAGACAAATTTGCCCTACAAGCTTTGTCACCTGGAGAAATTTGCAGTTTACTTTGATAACAAATAACACATGGAGCAACAGAAAATCTGCCAAGCGTGGCAGAGGCTGTAAGTCACCACTAACAGGGGCACTTTATCAGTGACAAGCCATGAAGAGAAGGAAACACAAGCGCTGTGGCCCCACTGCATGTGAGCTCAAAGCTTGAGAGACATCTGGAACCCACACAATTCTTAAAGATTGAAAGCCATGTGTTAAACCCAGCAGCCACAGAAGTGATTAACTCCAGGCTCATTCTAATGCAGGGCACTGAGAGCCTGAACCAGAATGGACCAGGTGCAAACCACTCAGGTGCAAACCCTTCACTGCCCTGGTTTGGAGAAATGCTTCACAGTGTTCATCAATCCATCATTTTATGCCATCAGAGCTGGGCTTTGTTTGCAGAGAATGAGGAGTATTGGACAGCAGATAAAGTGCCAGTGGGAAGGAACCTCATGAAACAGAGGTGCAAAAGGCAATCCAACACTTGCAAACTGGGAATTCCTTGACTCTGCCTCACAGCCAGAAGAGTTGAGTGATTACTGGGGCTTAGAATGGAGTTACTGCATTAGACCCATTTAGGGAGAGTCACTAGACAGTCCTTTAAGTTGGAAAGAACTGAAAATTTATAATTAGTTTGCCTTTATCCAGAAGTGTGATGTATTTAATTCTTCCCCAGTGCTGGACCAGGCGGCCAGTAATTACACTAATAGTGTTATCTCCCTTATTAGAGAATGTCTTATCTAAGTAATATTGCTAATTTATATGCATCTGGTGTAATTTGGGCTTTCAGGACTTTCTATGATCATATATATGGTTTTGTCTTTCTTTTGATTCTTCCTGACTCCTTAGACATAATGTCTTTCTTGGCTGACAAAATGCCATTTTTATCTGTAGGTTTAAACTGGTTTTTAGCAGCAAGGGTAAGTTATAATTCTAAGGAAAAGTGTGAGTCTGACCCAAGAGTTGTGGCCCTCCCCTGATCTCTGGTAGCAGGGGTGAGGCTGCTCCAGCTGGGAAATATCCTCGTGCATCACAAGGTGCTCCCAGTATTCCACTTCAGGCGTGCAGGCAAACAGTGATGATATAAACTGTTCCAAGGTTGCTTGGAACCTTCATATTCCTTAGGTTATTTTTTAAATAAAGGAACTGTTGTGACAGCTTGTACTGAACTATTTACAAAAAGCTGTTTCTCTTTCACTTGAGTTTGCACTTGAATTTTCTTGTGCTGATTTGTGACACGTTTGGGTTTAATGATGATACTTGCCATGAACTCGTCACCTTTTATCCAAGAGCTTTTCCTTTGTAGCTATCCAGGCTTTTTGAGTGCATTTGCTGAACTGTGAGATTGAAATTTAAATTACTTCAATGCCTTTTATAACCCTTGTAAGTATTAATTATATTTCTTAATTATCTTTTTCAGCATTTAGGCATTTCACGGATTGGGAAATAGATTTTTCAAAAAGAAAGTCTTGATTATACAATACAGCTTGTTGTTCCTTTCTCCATAGGAATTTATTTTTTATTGAAGTCATTAAAACCATTCATTTTTGATTGAAAAAGCTACACTTGGACCTTTCAGAAGTGCAACCCTCCTGTCTGCTGGGAATTACAGATCACTCCTCTCATTTGCCTGGTTTCCCACAGGCACTGGGCACCCCTCGGGTACCAGGGGACACTGGCACACCCAAATCCCAACGCCCTTTAAGTTATGACTGTAAATAATGATTGTATCCATTAAAAATTCCTCTTTATCTGCCCCATTCTCTACAGGAGAGAAGCTGTGTAGTCAAAGTGCTCTAACACAGCCCCAATCCCATGGCAGCCTGCTTCTCTGGCTTGATTATTATTTACATACAGCTTTTAGAGAAATGTGTTACTCCAGTGAGTACCTCCAGTTCTCAAGTGAGATGTCTTTTACTGTGAGAATTTAGATAAACATTCACTGTGTAATGAAATACCCACAATTTTCACTGGAGCAAAAGGACTACATTTAGTCATAATTATGCTGTACTTTGGGCCATGTGCAAGATCCTGATTCCATTCAGAGCGTGAATTAAAGTGGAATCTTTCTGCTTTAAAAAGAATTGACCCAAATTCCAGATCATTCCTTGGGAATGCCTCCATTCCCTCCCACCCCATTCACCATGAAAAATATCAAAATCAAAGCTTCAAAATCCTGCTGAAGGGAAGAAGGGAAATGTTTAGGATCAGAGGAAAGGTAATGGATGTGGAGCCAGAGCAGGTGAAGGAGGCCCATCAACAGAAAGTTCTGATAGGAATTGCTGAAGTAAAAAATGTAAGGGACCTTTGGGACAAGCCAAGGCCAGCAATCAGAGAAAGGGCAGCAAGTGCAGCACCACAGATCTGAGGGCTTTCCAGAATTTCTAATCCTGTCTTTGTCCAAATAGCTTTAATGATAAAGTTCTGTGGGGAGGCCCCAGGAAAAGCTCTCTGGGAGCCTCATCCTTGTGCAGCAGGGAGCAGGAGTGGCCCCGCCACAGCCATGGGGACATCACAGAGAGCTGCTCCTACCTGGGGATCTCTGCTCAGCTCCAGCTTCCACAGCTCCAGAGGGGAAATAACATTTGCTTCATTTGCTCATCACTCAGGAAGCTGTGGGGACTTGACCCCAGGCACCCTGAGACTCAGAACATCCTTCCTCTGCAGATACTGTGGTTCAAACGTGGTGCCAGAGGCAGGGAAGAAAGCAAAATTCCATCTTCTTCTTTAACAAACAGGAAAAATGGGTTTCCCTGTGCTGCACCAAGTGTTTCTTGTCCTGAGGGGAGGAATTAGCTTCTCTGTGTCTGTCTGACTTTGCCTCTTCATACAGCTGGAAATCCTGGGAAGGCTGATTACATCTATAGAGAAAGGACTAATAAAAATGTGGGTTTACTTTTAAGAGATAGCAGTAGTTTTCCTGGGATGCTGATAGCCTGTCAGTGGAAAATGTAGGCTTGGGCAGTATGGGTATGATTTATCTTCCTATGAAACCTGGCATGAATTTCCCAAACACTTCTAGTTCATGATAACACATCTTTTATTTCACTTCCTTCCATTGTTAGACAGAAAACATCACCTGATGAGTGGCCACAAAACACAGCAGGAAAAGTCCTCCAACCCAACTTTCACTATGCACAAGTGAAAACAACAAAGGTTTTATGAGTTGGACCACGTTGGAAATATTCATTTTACATGTGTTCATCAAAGAAATGGCACTGAAGCCACCAACCTCAGCCATGAAATGTACCCTTCTAAGTCCTCTGTGGGATCAGCAGTCACCAAGTGTTCTTTCAGCTCTGACAGCTAAAAAGTTTTAAATGAGGGAATAATAAACATTGAAGAATTAATTATTCTGTTTTAATTAACTGATAACTACTTTATTAAAAAAATTAAAAAAAAAACCCCAACCAAGTTTCAAATTCCCAGCATTTTAATTGCCACAGAGATGATTATGATGACCCAGAAACTTTAAACTTTTGAGGTCAGAGCAGTAGGGTATTCTTAAAAAGCAGTTCCCATCTGCTGTGTGGTGGTAGTTGCTACAGACGGCACAAAAAGTCCTCAAACACCAACTAACTAACCAACCAAAGAGTATAAATGAATCTGTATAAATGAAAATAAATTCAGTGATGCCTTATCCACCCCAAGCTCTTGGGTGTAACAAAAGTTTTTTGCAGAGCTCAAACCTTTTTTTATTTATCTTACTTTCATTCAGCCAAGCATAAAAGCTGGGATTGCACAAGAAAATAAAGTGTACAAGCAATGTGGAAGGCTTGTTCCCTGAACCAAGTGTGGAGATTCTGGCTGAGGTGAGCTGCAGGATCAGAGTCAGTCACTATCTTAGCAAAGGAAGTTGGTTTTGGCAGCAGCTGCTGGACTCTGAGGAGGTTAATGATGATATTCTGCTCTTGAATAGAAAAAACATGCAGAACCAGCAGGTCAAATTAGCCTCTTTCTGTTAAAAGGAAGGTTATAGAAATACTCCTCTTACAGGATTTCCAGTGGCCAGCTCTGCAGGAAGGGAGCAAAGCTGGTTTAGAGTGCATGGAAAGAGGAGCTGAGAAACACAGAGCAGCTGCAGAGCCTGACTGGGACCCATTAACAGCAACAAGAGTTCAGTCACTGAGCCCTTGGCAAAGCTCTCCCTGCAGCCACAGACACTGGAACTTGGTAAAAATGGGAAATTCTAGTGCCAGGTCTAATAGTGCTTATTATATTATCTACTACATTAAATCCCTGACAAATATTTAATGGGATTAAATCTGTCTTCTGCTCTAGATTTATATAGCACTGCCAGGGCATAAACTTCATTAAAGCTCTGTGTAACAGATATTTGAATCCTAACTAGAAAGTCTCATTTTCCAACATCCCATCAGTTTTACCTTCTCTATTTTATCCCTATTCAGTCATCACTTCCTAATAATTCATATTTTTAGTCACTTCCCTTCGCTTTAGCTACTTCTCAGGTACTTATTTCAGCAACTCTGTACTCAGGTTCCAATCCCATGCTTTATGTACAGGACTCACTCTGTGCCTAGCAAGGAGCTGAATTTCCTCAGAAACTGTTAAAATCAATGAGACTTGACAGATTCAGTGCAAAAGGGAACTGTGTTCCTTACAGGATTATATTCAAAGAACACAGAACTCTCTCTGTGTATGAGTTTGTTGTTAAGTGCAGACAGATTTTCCTGTAAAGATCTGAAATAAGAGGAAAACTTACCTCCACTTACTTTCTGCTTTAGTCAGCAACATCCAGTATTAATTCATGAAAAGACACATATTTCCATCCTCTCTATTTTGCTCTACTGAATTAATACATTAATAATGTATTCTGTTTTAATTCTTGCCTAATTGCAGACAGATGAGGCATCTTCCCTCCGTTGGGCCATGCTGGAACCCAACACCCTCTGCACGTAGTGTGATTGTGTGGCCTTCTGCAGACAGCTGTTCCCTTCTCTGCCTGTGCCTCGAGCCAAAAAGGAACCCCTGAGCTTGTGTTCAGGAGCTGGATGTAAATATTCAACAGATGCTGCAGAACTCGGGAGCCAAACGCGCAGTTGTGCGCTCTTGGAACAAACATGCCTGGTGAAATCAATGCATAATTAATTGATTTGCTCACTCAAAACTTCAGTGCTGATTGGAACAGCCCCCAGTTATGTAGATTTTTTGCTACCAGCTGTGGCTTAAATGAAATTAGTTTGGCCCAGGTGAATATATATTATTTACAGTCAGGTCAGGTGCTGTGCTGTGGATTCATCTCCTGCAAGCCACTCATTATCATTGTTTGCACTCTGAACTGAAGGACGTGGTAAGTTTGTAGTAAATTTTTCTCTTTCACTCAGCCTTCTCTCACTTCTTTTATCTTCTAATTCCATCCTTACCTTTAGATAAATTTTTGCTGTTGCTCCTTCTGTGGTTGGAACTTTCCTGGAGATGGAGAAGCACAGTGGAAGCTCAGTGGTGGCCCTGAGATGTGTCCGTACAGGAACCTGCTCTGTAACCACTATGTAATCACTGTCACTACACAGATCAACATTTGGCAATAAAAATATGACATTGCCATCTTTTTCCATGGTTCACAGCATCTTTTTTATTTTAAATTTAAGTGCAGAGCATAAGCTTCAGACACACCAGGCTTCACAACATTTGTACTAATGCTGCCAAGCCACCCTCTAAAATATTTTATGAACCATGAGAACATTTTAATCTGTTGGCATTTCCTTAATTAAGACAGTTTTACTGCTATCTGAAACAGAGGTGTTACATTAGCTGAGTATCTCTGCACTGTGTAAATTATGGCATCTGTCTTCTAAATAGAAGTTTGCATTATGCATTGAGGAATGAACTGGTGTGCATTTAATTTAAATGGATGATCAGAGTTTTTTGAAAATTAATACCTACCTTTCTGGGAGATTTCCATTATGTTAAATTACGTTTTAAAAAGCACATTACCTGAGTAATGTTAGTGCATATCGATTCATAACATTAGCATTTCCTGCCACAATGGAGCCCTTCAAAACATCCACTGAAAAAACACGGATTGCTAAAGATTTACTGCTTTGTTGAAATTCTAAGAAATGCTGCTCAGGTGGAAATATTTTTTACCTTACTGTGTCAAACTGCACAATACAACAAATTCATTTGCTGTGATTGTATATACCAGTGGTGAGTTAGGACAAATTATTCATACATATCATACATATAAAATTTAATGACTTTCAGAATCTTGCCTTTTCCCCTAATAACACACATAAATATTACATATTCCCAGCCTAAGACATTTACTGCTTACAGCAAGTAGAGGAACTATCCTGCAGAAAGCCAAGGTTTCGTGCTTTTAAAAAGTGGAAGAGCTGTTATACAGATGATTTTTAAAATGAGAATGAAGAGGTGATTTCCAGTCCCTCGGAATTGCTGCGGATAGAGCAGCTCATCCCTACAGCAGATATTGGGGTGGAGTAGCAGAACTGAGCTCTCTGAGCTGAAAGGCAGCTTATAAAGCCCAATAATTTATTGTTTTAGCCCTGACAGAAGTGTGTGAGCAGCTCCTGCCTGATAGGACCAGCGACTCTTGCCGGGATCAGCAGCTCCAGGGGCTGAAGGAGTCTCACTGAGAACCAGCAGTTTCATCACACGAAAGGTCAGCATTGTTCTGTGAGGGCTTGGAGGTTTTCAATGCTGGGGACAAGCAGAGGCAGCAGAAGGGAAAGTCCTGAGCCTTTAATCAGTGCTCGGGAGGTACCCAACAGCTGGGTCTGTTAAACTCTGTATCAACAGCTCTGCTCCTGCTCCAAGTGCTCCCCGGGAGCCACTTCAGAGGGGATTGATGTGTCCCTCCCCAGAGCACAGCTGGACACAGCTGCACACGTGGGCCCTTCCCTCCCTGCTGGAAGGACAAGGCTGCTTGGCTCCCTGCTCTCAGGCATCACGAACAGGTGAAGGAGGTGCAGCCAGGGAATTCTCTCTCCAGAGGAACAGTTTTGTGTCTCAGTGATCTCACAGGATTGCAGGCATTGAAGCTCCTCGTTCTCACCTAGGGAAATCTTTCAAAACTTCCAAGTTTCTGCAGAAAGCCTCCGTGGTATATGCTGGAATTTCCTTGTGTTGTTCTAATCCTTCTACCTCGTTCTTTTCTCTGGCCTGGGGATTTCACCACGTCCTGCTCTATCCCTCAATGTTAGTGCTGGTGCTCACTGTCCATAGGCATTCTCATCAGTGCTGTGCAAATCCTGCATTTCCTGTTCCCTGCAGCATTAAGACTTCCTCAGCTTTCTCAGCTCAGAAAATCAGCAAAAGATTGCACATAAATTATGCCTTTACCTCCTTATGGGAATGGACCTAATCCATCATATGGTTGGACTCGGGGATCCTTGTGGATCCCTTCCAGCTCAGGGTATTCTATGATTCTGTGCTTCTGTGGTTATTACTAAACTAGGAAACCAAAACGTTGGAGGAATGGGAGACCTAGAAGAATTAAATGTTCCTTCCAAGTTTTGAATGTTTTTTTGTTTTATTCTGAATTTAATTTCATAATCTAAACTTGGGTTAGTTTTGTAAAGTATTTTGCTAAATGCTCCTGATGTGGTTTTGTTTTATTGGTCTCCTCCATGGAAAACATATTAGTTACTCTGATATTTTTGCAGCTCTGCCGTGAAAAGCTCTGTCAGCTTCCTGTTCCACAATGCTCTTTTCCTCTCCCAGCCTTTTCTGCTCAGGCCCATATCACAGAAGTACAGATAGTGCTGGGAGTAGCTGCTGTTTCCTCTTCCTACCACAGTAACAAACGTGTCAGTGCTTTTCCACCTTTTTAGTGCTTCTCTTCCAAATCCTTGCCGCTTCTCTTCCAAATCCTTGCCACTCCTCTGTGGGATCGTTTTGTTCAGTGGCCATCCTGGAGGGGCTCCACGTGTGGATCCCAGGTTCAGAACTCTGGCTGCACACAGCCAGTTGCACCAGTCCTGCTTCCACGCCATTCTCCTCAGCCTCCAGCCCACATGGGATCACACCTGGGAAAGGGCATGGCTATAGGAATGATGGCATCAGGATATTAGGGAAAAATGATTCACTGAAAGGGTGGTTAAACATTGGCACAGGCTGTGGTGGAGTCACAAACGAGTGGATGTGGCACTTCATGGTGGGATTTAGATGGAGAGACTCAGTCAAAGGTTGGACTTGATGATCTTGGAGCTCTTTTCCAGCCTTGCTGACTCTGTGATTCCACAACTGGGGTTTGAGTGGGGGAAGCTGTAGCCAGGCACCAAGAGAGCCAAGGCTCTGTGGGTATGCAGCAGCAGGACTGGGATGGATTCCAGTGCCACGTGTCACCTCCCTGCTCCCTCCCTGCCCCAGGCGTGTTTCCAGCAGTCGGATGTGTCCCTTGGAGCAGCCTGTTTGCAGCCTGGCATGGGCCCTGTTTGACTGGCTCAGTGTGCCCAGGGACGGGACCGAGAGGGCTCAGGGATGTTTTCTGTACCAGGTACCCCAGAAGAAGACCCTCCCCAAGGCCAGCCCCGCTGTGAGGCTGTTCTGACTCATGTTCTTTGCACTGACAGTACCTGTTGGCACTCACGTCCATGAATGATTCAGTGCAGTGTGCTCTCCTCCCTCTCACTTATCCCTGCACTGAAATGGGACATTCTGCATGTGGAAATTACAGGTTCCTGCGCTCTGGGGGTGATTCACAGAACAACACAACAGGCACTTGTTGAGGCATCGAGGGATGACTTCATCCCTTGCTGTTGTTTCAGCAACTGAAAGAGGCTTTGTCTAGGATGGGTTTCTGTTCCTTTTCATAGATTACTTTTTATCCTTTACATCACATTGGTCCCTGACCATCCCTTTTTTGGTTGTTATGAATCCTTAAAAGTGTGAGACTAAGAAATACTTTGCACCTTCAATTTTCCACCAAGTGCTGGAGGTCACTTCTATTTCCCTTGATGTTCTTGGGCCAGACACAAGTGTTCTGGTGCAGAACGTTGGGAGTTAAAATCACCTGGGGACGGGATCAGGCACACAGCTGACAGACTGGGATACAACTGCACGTGTCCTTGAGCAGAATCCCAGGATGGGCATGGCTGGAAGGCGTCCCCTGGTCCCACCACCCTGCAGGGACAAGTTGGTGGGGTGGGGTCAGTCTCTGGTGTGGCACAGAAGCTGCACGTGTTGAGTGGGCACTGGGGACTCGGGTGGCTTCAGAGGACCAAGCCATGGCTGTCAGCCCTGTGCAGTGCAGGGACGGACACAGGGCAGGGACACAGCTCGGTGTGACCATCGGGAGAGGACACAGCTCGGTGTGACCATCGGCAGGGGACACAGCTCAGTGTGACCATCGGGAGGGACACAGCTCGGTGTGACCATC
>VZRF01007248.1:120689-131561 GCA_013396875.1 Vireo altiloquus
GACTCGGGTGGCTTCAGAGGACCAAGCCATGGCTGTCAGCCCTGTGCAGTGCAGGGACGGACACAGGGCAGGGACACAGCTCGGTGTGACCATCGGGAGAGGACACAGCTCGGTGTGACCATCGGCAGGGGACACAGCTCAGTGTGACCATTGGGAGGGACACAGCTCGGTGTGACCATCAGAAGAGGACACGGCTCAGTGTGACCATCAGGACACGGCTCAGTGTGACCATCGGGAGGGGACACAGCTCGGTGTGACCATCAGGAGAGGACACAGCTCGGTGCGACCATCGCCAGCCTCTCTCCCTGAGAAAAAGCTCCTTGATGAAATCTACTGAATGGTCACTCTGCAGACCGAAGTGTTTCCAGCTAGGATAGGACGTTTTCAATTCAAAATGAGGTTATCTTCTTAATGAGGCGTTAATTAGTGACCCGAAGTGCTTTTGCCGGGATCATTTTAGGAGTGTTTGTGTATCAGCGGAGCTTTTCACAGGCACTGAGGCAGCTCCTTTGGAGAGCTGTAACCCAACACCAAACACTGCTCCTTAGTCAGCAACTCTGCCTCGAGAACTGACATCCAGAGACAAGGGGAGAAAGCAAATCCACCTTATTATTCAGTGCTCTCTTCCTGAAAGGATTTCGTAACCGATGAAAGGCTGCCACACAGCATCTGTCTGCCCCAGCCTGAGCATCTCCTCGCGTGCTAAGAAAAGAACATGGGCCTTGTGTCTGAGATCCATCTGAGAGATACTGCCCCAAATTCACACTCCTGCAGGAAATTCTATTGCCAGATAGGCAGAGACACAGGCCAAAGTACCCCAGGAAAACATGCCCGGGGAAAAAATGTCTTACATTTACCTTGAGAGGCTGAATCTCAGATAGTTCTCTGAAAGGATTTTTCATCTTTTCGTAAATGTAATAGTAATGATGATTCAAGCATGAAATTTATTAAAGCCTTGGCTCCAAAAGCTGAAGGTTTGGGGTATCTGTAAGAAGTTGTGGGTACCAAATGAGCCTCTCCACAGCACTGACCAGTGCAATGCAGTCCTGGGTGTTTTCCCTTTAGTAAGGAAAAGATGTTCCTCCCTACAAGAAGGCATTGAGGAGTCCATTAGCAAAAATCCCTGAATGGGGACAGCTCAGGGACAGGGACAGGAAGGGAAACTATTTTAATTTTTAATATAAAATAGAAAATTATTTCATTCTAATATCTCTACTGCCATTTATCTTGGGATGACAGCCATGGACAAGTAATATTTTCCCTCCAAGTTTGTGGGAATTTTTCCAACCTAGGGTGTGTTATAACACATATCTCCTTAAGAGAAATTCAGGGTTAAATCCCTTTGTATTCTGCTGGAAATTTACCCCGGGATCGTTACCTAACACGTTTTGTGCAGCTCCAATGTGCTGCTGCCACCAGATGGCTCTTGTGGTGGCTTCTGTTGGGAACATCGGCGCAGGAACTCTCCAAGGCAAAGCATTAAAATCAATTTAAAGGCAGAACACTGTTTACAAACAGGGATTTTGCATAACAAGGGCCTTCTTTCTTTGCCAGTTGGGTTCTGTGAGAGCTGATATGCAGCGTTCCACCGAGCAGCACATTCCCTGTCATCAGCTGAGAAGGATGCTGGGGATGTGCAGACCTTGTCAAGAATTCTTCCTAATTTTGCACCAAACAGAGTAAGATGAAGAGCAGAGTATATGAATTACAGTTTTGCTGACCTTGAGTTCACAACATTCTGTAACTGCTCTGAAGTGCAATCTTGATGAGTAATGTCATCAGCACCTTTCTGATGCAAAATAAAAAGGAAAATTAAAAATAGGAAGAGGGGAAGAGGAAAGGGGAGAAGGGAAAGAAGAAGGAAGGGAAGAGGCAGGGGGGAGAGGGGAGAAGAGGAAGGAAGGGGAAATAAAGGAGAAAAAAAATCTCTTGTCAGGTTACAGCTGTGGTTGCAGCAAGGAGAACAAGGGCTTTGTCTGCTTCACTTCTGAGTTTGAATATGACAGAGACACATCCCTTTTTGCCAGGAGCTCTCTGAAATGGGAACGAACACCCAGGCAAAGGCCTGTGTGATTTCCTCAGCTCTGCTTTTGCTTTGGAGCCTGTTTGTTTTGGGTAAATGCTCCACGCTTGCCCTTGTAGCAAGTGTGGCAAAGGCAGTGGCAGAAATTCTGGGAGTTTAAAAGGGAAAAAACCAACAGACAACAACAGAAGCCAAAAAGGAATGAGCTGAAACCTGCTCGCAGTTGTAGCTGCACCTTTTTGAAAGCCCTTTTTGTTACTGAGGGTGCATTTATTTCATTCTACATCAGAAATTCCTCGACATCTATTTCAACTGTCAACTTATAGCCAGCATCAAACACAGAAATGACACAGGGATGACTTTTTGACAGCTAGTTTTTGAGAAAACTTAGCTGCAAAGTGAATTTTTTACAATGTGAAAGAGCCTTTCCAGGCCACACATTAAAGTAATGGCAGAACTATGTTCCTCAGCAGATCTGAGTAATACAAACACAATTATGAGATCTTTTCTTTACATTCCTTTTTGGAAAATATCTTTTACCAGGTGAAGGCAGACCCAAACATTAATAATGCATCTTTTTCCTGTAGTAAGTCAGCAAGTAAATGCAGTGAGAGACTTTTACATGCTGGATCACTGACAGGCAAAGCCAAGTTCCCAGTTCCCAGCCCTGTCATAGTATTCCTCAAAGACAGGTTTCAAGATCACTCACCCCAAAGTATTTGATTAGTGCCACTTGTGTGCTCCAGTAAAGAGCTACTCACATGAATTAATTCAAGATAGAGAGGATACTTCTTCATTACGTGGGCCAATGGAATACAGAGCTCAGTACAATAAAAGGCTTTATACAGGGATCAGGATTAGCTTTTCCATTTGGGAATGGATCAGATTTATCACATAATTTAAACTGCACCTTCTCTGCTAAGAAGGCATTTCTGAAGAGAGAAATTCACTTTGTTGTCACTACAGAGAAAAGAAAGTGTCCTGTACAGGTTGAGGATCAAAACTATTATGAAGGAAACTGAATTAATGCCCATTCCAGAAGAGTGGGGCAGAAGTTTTAAAAGCTGAGACTCTTCCTCAGTCCAAGTCCTCCCTTTGGGGTTGAGCCCTGGAGTGTCACACATAGGGAAGCTCCACACGTGAGGCGAGGGATCTACCACAGGTCCCATCCTGCACATCCTGCTGGGGTTTGGTCCTGGCTGAAAGCAGATGGACACCATTGCCTTTGATGCCTTAAGTGGCTACCTAGAATTATATTGTTCCCATTCCTGCCCTGCCCAGTGTGACTCTGCAGGTCCCTGGAGCTCGTTCAGTGCTGTTCTCTCATGCTCACACTGACATAACAAAGCCTCTCCAGCTCGCTCTCCAAGGACACCCAGACCCTCCTGGGCCCAACAACTGCAAACCTTCATCTTGGGGAGAGGGGGGCAAGCTTGGGCAAATTCCATCCTTGCCTGGCTTCTGCTTGGGCAATTGATGCTGAGATCAAAGTGGGAAGAACTCGGGAGCTGTCATTGTCCATTTTGGGATGCACTGAGGCAGGAGCCTCTGGAGCCCAGAGTGTGACCTCTGAAGGCCTTTCAAATCAATCCCTCCTTTATTCTTTATTCCTGCCTGGTCTCTGTTTCTAGGGAGCCATTTAAGGCATCACCACAGCCCAACAGCAACACCTTTCATCCCCTCCCTGTGCTTCCCAGCAGCACGAAAGAGAAGGGATAAGAAAAGGGATAAGAAAAGGTTGAGCCTGCCTGACCTCAGCATTTTCCTGTTCAGCTTTTCA
The DNA here is from genome assembly GCA_013396875.1 of Vireo altiloquus. Lineage (NCBI taxonomy): Eukaryota > Metazoa > Chordata > Aves > Passeriformes > Vireonidae > Vireo > Vireo altiloquus. The sequence goes on from VZRF01007248.1 coordinate 124,493, forward strand.
TTTACTGATTTGGAATCTTTACCTAAGACACCTTGAGGTTTAGGGCTGTTTCTTTGGACAAGAAGCAGCTGGAATTGATTTGCCCATTTTGTGATGTGCTTTTCTTTTTGGAAAAGGATAGAAGAGTTTCCAGTCTGAATTTGCAAATCTATTTTTAAGTCCTGCTGCAAATAAAATGAAAGAACTTAAATTTCCCTCAGCTGTTGTCAGCAATAAAGCTGGGGGGTGATTTTTCCTCCTTTTGTACAAATGGAATGTTATTTCTCCTTCTCTTCACACATGTGTATATTTATATACAGAGTGATATATTACCAGTTTCTCACAAGGAGAAAAGGATATGGTAGAAATCTGAACAACTGCAGACTAATGAGAGCGAACTACAGTGAGTCAGAACAAACCTGGGCTCTCCTAATTGCACTGGTACAAATATACTTTAATGACCACAGGATCAAAAATACACCCCTTTAATTACAGCTCATGCCCTGCTTTAGTTAATGACTGCCTGAATCAACACTGCCCTTCTCTACTTGCTATCATACACTAAAATGTGATATTTTTGTGTGCTGATCAGTGGATAGTGCAGCTGTCCTGGGGGTGCTGCACAGTTTGAAAAAGCAGGTGAAATGCTCCACATCACCATTAAAACCATAGGAATATATCCCTGGAAAGGTGGTCTGGATGCAGGGAAGGTGGGGAACCCAAGGCTGCAGGATTTATAGGCTGCTGCAATTCGTATGGAATGAGTAAACAGGGTTTTTTCATTCAAGTTTTGTTGATGACAGAGATACAGAGTGTGGCGTGCCCAGCTTTCAAAGTGTGGTTTTATCCACTGGATTCAGATGGAATGAACAAGGTGCATACTGGAAATATTATTAGGTACTGATTTTTCAGGATGTTTCCCCCCCTTCCCCCTTTTTTTTTTAATTTAAATTTCTCTTGGAAGGCAGAATTATTTTCCTAATGTAAAAAATATTCCTTTGCCATCTAAGTGATTTTCTGTTCCTGGCATTCTTGGAAGCAACATGCCAATTACAGATGTGATAGAGAATGAGAAATTAATGACAAAAATGCTTGGTTTTCATCAATGGAGGTGCCCAACTTGAAATGCCTGTGGCAAGAGAATTTGGCCAATGCTGTCAGGGATGCACAGGGTGGAATTGTTGGGGTGTCCATGCAAAGCCAGGACTGGATGATCCTTCCCAGCTCAGGAGATTCTATGAAATATCTTATGATTCTATGAAAAGAAATCCATATTTCTGAGGACTTTGTACTTTATCACAGTTGCTTAGTCTGACCTTTCTCTAATTTCTGTTCCCATGGATGTTTAAAAAAGAACAGAATATGATCTGATTTTCATGTTTCCTCGTAATCTTATTCCGAAAAGCAGCGTTTGCTGAAATTTGCCAAGATAATTCAGTCTAAGCAGGGATAATGTAAGCATGGAAAAACTGACTCTGACCAATTAAAGCACAGAAAAATATCAGCATGGAAATGTATGGAATCAAAATGGAATAAAACATCTTAAAATGGAAAATAGTGGGTGAACTTGACTCTCACAGCATAGCTAATTATTCATTTAAATGATGTTAAAAAAACCCCAAAACAACAAAACACACACAAAAACCTCCACCAGTTTTCCATGAGCAGATTTTCTTGTTAAGTTTTTATCCAGAAATGACTTGATGAAAACTTTGGTTTGGGTTTTTATTTTCCGCAGAAATGCTGGTATTTGATATTTTATTTCTTTATAAGCTCACAAAAGCAGTACATTGCAATGAAGTCATGGAATCACAAGGAATGGTGACATGTGGAATCAGCTATTTTAGCATTGTTATTTCTCCTGGCTTGCAGGGAATTTCTGAAGCTGTACTTTGAGGGGAGGGGGCATTATTTGTTTCCTTTCCTCTTCCAGTGTCCAGCTTCCTGCCCTGATGCCAAGGATGTGGTTTTTGTCCCTGTGCTTTTCATCTTTATGTGATGGGAAGTGTTTTCTTCTGGCACTTTCCTGCTCTTGCCCCAGGTACTTGGAACTGCAGCATGAAATCTTCTCCTTCAGTCACAGTTTATCCCACAACTTAAAATATGATGTGTTAATAAAAGGTGTCCTTGATTCCAACTACGATTTGGCTTCAACCTCAGCTTAAGCACCGAGAAAAGATTTTCTGCACCATTTATAAAATAACTTCTTTCATTAACGCCGTACTCCAAATTTCATTATACTTATTGCTAAATCAGAGTTATAAGTTCCATTTAGTCCCTTTTATAAAATTACTTCCCACTTTCACTGCAAAATTCTTTCTGTTCTGGTTTGATTTCTCCCTGGAGAGCCCCAGAGCCTGGAGTGTCACACGTCCCCAGCATGGTGTGAGCCCTGCCCTTGGTGGCACTGCCACCCTGCCACTTCCCACTCCCCAAGGACACCTCTGGGAGCAGCACACTCCTTCCTTTGTGACCCTGGATTGGCCTCTTTCCCCAAAGAAGCAAAGGATTCCTTGCTAGTTTGTCCCTTTTACATTAGGGATATATTGATGCCATTATTTATCCCTATTAAATTGTCGTTTTTACGTTTGAGGTACTTGATACCTTTACATTAACAGTGCCTTTTGTTTTACAGGACACAAGGACACAGTCCTTTCCCCAGGACTCTGCACAGAAGGACACATTTGTGTTTTGCCTGCTAACATTCCCTGATATCACTTACCAAAACAAGATAGAGAAGCACAAATCACAGAAACCAACAAAAGCGCAAAGGAAATATAAAAGGAAATTTATGAAAGGCTCATTAGAAGGAAGGCTTGGTTAAAGTTGCATACTTAGATGGATTAGTTCTGGACCACACTTTGCAGGCAAACCTCCAGATTCAGCTACAGAACCTGGAGGTGCCAATTTATCATTTCTTTCATAAATCAAAAGGCAATTCCTACAAACAGTAATGATTGGCCTGCTCAGGATCAGACTCAGAAAATGAAAATTGAACTTTCTACTGCCTCGTGGAGATGCCTTAAAATATGGTCTGTACTTTTATCAGGCTTAGCTTTCAAATACTTCAGGAGCTGGTCAGGGTGAGAACAGCCTAATTGTCCATCAAAACCAGACAGGCACCGTGGTGTGGAGCAAGCCAGGAGGCTCCAAGGTTGACCTGAGAGCAGGTCAGGTACCCTCCCATTTTAGAAGGGGTTGAGCTACATAGATCAAGTCTAAAGACATTCCATTTAACTAAGAAAAAAGTGTAATATGATCATATTTTACAGGAGATTATCATGAGAAAGATTTGTGGTAGGAAAAGGCATGAGGAAGTTTCATGCCTTTAAGTAGAAGTCAAATAAACTGTCGAGAGAAATAAGATGCCAGGTCTTAAAAGTGGGTTGTGTTTAACCAGGAGAGGGAAAAAAACAAGCCAGAAACACAACAGTTCTTAAAAGATTTCAGGTCTTTCTGGCTGTGCTTTCTCCTTCTTATTTAATACCTCAGAGTCAGGTCTATCTCACAGGCATTATTTGGCTCATGGGTCCTGGTCAGCAGAGGAATTCCTATTTCCTTCTTTCTCCCAGGAATCTCCAAAGAGTCCAGCAGCAATGGGCCCCCAAGGATGTTGGTTTCTCTGGTGGTATTGAGCTGATCCACTGGAGAGGAGCAGCACTGCTGGGCATGTGGTGAGCACAGGGAGTGAGATCAGCAATGTTTGTCCTGCCTCAGGACACAGGTAGAGGGGACAGGGTGCAAAAGGGGCTTGGACCTAAACCTAAAAGAGGAGACATTCTGATGGGATATTGGGAACTGGGAATTGTTCCCTGGGAGGGAGGGCAGGCCCTGGCACAGGGTGCCCAGAGCAGCTGTGGCTGCCCCTGGATCCCTGGCAGTGCCCAAGGCCAGGCTGGACATTGGGGCTGGGAGCAGCCTGGCACAGTGGGAGGTGTCCCTGCCATGGCAGGGGTGGCACTGGATGGGATTTGAGGTCCCTTCCAACCCAAACCATTTGGGGTTTGATGTCCTACACATAAACTCTAGCAACAGGATAAACTTGAATAGCTGGAAAAAATTCCTTAGTGTCTAAACACAGCAGCCGAACCAAGAAGTGAGGGAGAGAATTAAGGGGGCAGGAGGGAGACTAAGAGAAATGCAGCCAAGAAAGAAGTGGCTTCGAAGAGAATTTTAAAAGAGAGAGATGGAGGGCAGAGTTAAGATTGAGCACAAATCACTGCATGACTTCTGGATCCTTGTTTTTTAATATTACACTGACCTAATTAATTTTACATAGAAAAATATGTATCAGAGGCTTTTTCCTGGTCTTATCTTCCTTTGAAAAAAATTATTTCAGCTGTTTGCTCACCCATGGCATTATTAGCCAAACCAAACCTTTTTTAAAACAGTGACATTTCATGCTCAGCTTCTGCACAGAGCTATAAATTTAACTCTGACAAACCACCCAAGTCAGGCAGCAAGTGCAGGAGCCAGGCTCTCAGAACAGGACAGGCAAACACAGAACAGGAAGAGACCCTCAAGGACCATCGAGTTCAACTCCTGGCCCTGCACAGACACCCCAACAATCCCACCCTGTGCCTGAGAGCCTTGTCCAAACGCTCCTGGAGCTCTGGCAGGCCCAAGGACCAGGACTGTGTCTGCTCTCTGGTGGGCATCAAACAGCACATGAGCCTGTGAGCACCAGGGATAGGACTCTGAGTCTGGACCAGACCCTGAACACTCAAAAAAGAGTCCTCTGCAGGGTATTGATTTGCCAGCAAATACCAAAATTCGAGACTCTCTAAGGTCTTTCCAAAGGGTAATGGGGTATTTTAGCAGGGAAGTTGGACTAGGTGACCTCCAGAGGTCACTTCTAGCCCCAACCTCTCTGTGATTTATCTCTTGCCAATAATAAATGAGTAAGAGAATCCTACTTACTGAATGAGCAACATTCCCTTTCATATTTAAATCTTCCCTGGCACTTTCCCAGGCAAGAATTAACCATGTGCTGCGTAGCTTGTGGGAAGGGACAGTCTGAGGTAGGATGTTAGCAAGTAATAAGAATGCTATTTTGATGATTTTCATATTTTAAAAGGTTAGGCTTGATGTCACTTAATTTTCTAACTGAGCAAATCTGAACAAGCTGGGTCTGCTTTTACAATCTGTGTCTTCACAGATAGAGATTGAATATATTATTGATTCTATGAATATGCTTATCTTCTAAGTCTACCTCGCCTTGTTAATTCACGGAGCGTGGTGGAGCATACAGGCTTTTGGAGGGGCAGAGACAATCCCTGAGACACTGAGTCCTCCTTCCTCTTTCAGTGCTGAGCAGCAGCAACATCCAGAACACAGCAGGAACGTGGTGCAGGCTCCAGGTGCCAAGCCTAGGGCACTGCTGAGGGTTTAATGTATTTTTCAGGCTAATTCATGGTGGAGAAGGTTCCCGGTAGGTTTGCTTTGCTTCGTGTGCTCTGTGGGAAAGCACAAGGTGTGGCCGGGCAGGTCAGGGTCGTGATCTCGTTACTGGGATCCTGAGAGAAAACCCTCCCAAATCAGGCAGAGAACCAGGAGCAGCCAGACCCTCCACTCCAGTGCTCCCTGCTCAGCTCACCCACCGCGGCTGGAGCTGAACGAGATGCAGCTTTCCATGTGGGAATGGAGGCATTTTCCTGCAATCGGGAAAAGAAAGCAGGAAATTCTCACCCTTAACGCGGCTCCTGCCTCCCCCAGCAGTGCTCCTGGCTCCCCTGAACTCGGGCATTTCTGCCTAAAGAGAGGTGTTTCAAACAGATCCTCGCTGTAGGAGCTGTGCTGCTCCACTTCCACCCTCCTTGCTGTGAGATGCTTAATAAGCTTTTATTGTCTGCACATACTTTAATGAGTTTTGAGTGTCTTACTTTGCATTTTATTTTGCATACAAGAAGCAAGTTCACTTGATATATTTATTGATTTAACCCCTGACAAATACTCTGGTTGCCTACTACTGTGCAGGTTCCCTCAGTGAGACTGTAATAAACATTTCTTTCCACACAGAGCAGAGTAAACTGCACTGTAACAAATACATTCGGAACGACCTGTATTCGGAAAAAGAATATTTTCAAGACTTCTAAAGAAAAATACTAATCGAATTACTGGGGAGGAGGCTTGGTCTCTTCAGAGAGCAGCTAGAGAGGTGTCTGCTAAGTCAGGATCCATACTAGGACTGAAAATTAGTCTTTCATGCTTCAGTCACCTCGAAGACCACAACAGCCCTTCGCTACACTTGTGTCAGAGCAAAAGTAACAGTTTTGCCAAAAACTTATTTCTACCTAAAGCCAGAATGCCGCTGGAAACTGCCAGACGAGTCTGAGCGTGGCTGCATCCTCCCCTCACGCCCCTTTTCCCCCTGACTGCGAGAGGCAGAGGGGGAAGGCTGGGACAGACACCCTGTGCTCGGGAGCTGCGTTCCCAAAGCTGCCGAGCACAGGTGGGGACAGCCCCGAGCCTGCAGCCTCCCCCGGAGCGGCTCCCCCTCGCCCTGCGGCATCGGCCGCGCTCCTGAAGCTGCGCATCCTGGCAAAGGTGAGAAAGAGTTGACCCCACCACGAAGGGTTGCGGCTTCAGTGACAGCAGAACAGCCCCTCCGGGAAAATGTTATTAATTGTAAACTTGAAAAGTGGAAAGGTGAAGAGAAGAGGTAGAATAATTAGGGGAAAAAAAAAAAAAAGTAAGGAGACATAAAGAGGGAGGGAGGAGAAAAGCACGTCTTCACCTTCCTATCTCTTTCCTCCAGTATCTCCCCTAGTTTCCCTTTCCTACTCCCGGTTCTCACAAGCATTCCCAACACACACTTGGGATGACACGGGACCCAAAACCTCAGCAACTTTTCTTGGCTTGATGCAGCCTTAGCGGGAAGCAGCGTTTCACCAAGAGAGGTTTTAACGCCAGGGATGCTGACGGGAGGGGCGGAGGGCTCTGCTACCTGAGGGATGCTGCTGGGGCGCCCGGCTCGGGGGGCCACCCCCGCTGCCACCCCCGCGATGGGAGCCGGGGCAGGGACAGCAGCTCCGGTCCCGCAGGCCGGGTCCCCGCCCGCCCCCGCGCACAGCGCGCTGCTCCCCGCGCC